>PVJC01010654.1:0-43224 GCA_004026665.1 Murina feae | reverse complement strand
TTAATTTACTTAAGGATTTTCTGTATTTCTATTTCATTTATGTTTAAAATTCCAAGTTTTTACATATTTATCTATCAGTTGAAGATTAATACTACTGAAATATTTATTGATATTTAGATGTATATTGACTGGGAAAATTTACCTGGAAGTATCTGTATACTCTACCCAATATACTGACATGTTATAAAGAATTACATACATATGTAAAAGAAATGGAACTGGAGAGCATTATGCTAAGTGAAATAAGCCAGTCAGAGAAAGATAAATACCACATGATCTCACTCATTTGTGGACTATAGAGAACAACATAGACTGATGAACAGGGACAGACCCAGAGAGAGAAACAGCAATCAGACTGTCAATCCCCAGAGGGAAAGTAGGGGAGGGGAGGGTAAGAAGGAGAGAAAAACCAAAGGACTTGTATGCATACATATAAGCCAAACCAATGGACACAGACAACAGGGGGATAAGAGCATGAAGGAGGGGGGGGGGGTAATGGGGGTCTAAAGGAGGATGAGGACACATTTGTAATACCTTAACCAATAAAGAAATTAATGATAAAAATAATAATTAAAAAATTTAAAAAAGGAATGAACCCTAACAAATCTCTTCTAAGTGCTAAAGAGTGATTTGAAATAAAAGATACCCTAACTCTAATTTCACTGCGAAAGTTAATTTTTCTGAGACTTTCTCTATTTTAAAAGAATTAGAAACATAAAAATAAGTGGAAGAACATATCAATACAGTCTAAGCCTCATGATTTCAACTTTTATTTTATCTTATGGCATACAAATATATGCACAATCTTATCAATTTATATAATTACTTATTTAAAAAAATGAAAAAAATAATTTATATTCTTGTAAAGCTTCCTAATGAAGACCAATGCTCCAATAAATAAAATCAATATTAGTGAAACATATGTGAACACTTAGATATTATTAAGTCTCCAGATTCAATGTCATTCAAAAATGACAACGAAAAAGATCAGATCCATAATAATTTCTTTCTTTTGGATGTAAACATTTTTCAGTCACACAACATTATATTTCAGTGCTACTACTTGTCCTACTCAAATTTATCAGTAAATCTGAGGTCAACATGGCAGCAGCAGCAACAAAGTTCCTAATACGGTATTATTCCCGCTAGCGTCTTCCTAAATCATAGTGCCTGTCATTTGCATTAAAGATATTAACTTAAAATCACCTGTGGGCACTCTTTATAAAATAGATCATGCCTTGGCTTATGACAAGGCCATATCTATCTGGAAAGCAGAGCGTGTCTCCCCGAAAAGCTGCGCAGTCTCATTAAGTCTGTAGCCTGGAGTCAGGTTGGGTGTTGTAAGCAGGCTTTGGGCGCTCCCCATCTGGAGTCACCGAGGGTGCTCAGTCTCACCTGTTTAAACGCCTGCAAAACTTCCGCTCTCTGGCTGAAGTGCTTGAACAGAAGCTGCAGGGCGCCTGACAGCAGAGGAGGGTAGTCATGCATAATCAGATGAATGAGGACCCGCAAAAAGGTCCTGCCGCCTTCGTCATCAAGTTGAACTGGATTTTTTTCCTTTCTATAAAATCAAAAATAATTCTAAAATAAATTGTGTGTATACCAAACCTACCTATAGGTAGTTAAAACTGTGTATGCATTCTGAGATAGCACTCCCACCCCCCCAAAAAAAATTGGAAAGGAAAAAGGAAGACATTTTTACTCTTTTTCTTCTCTCGTGTACCTGAGAAGGAAACAAAGCACAAAGAACAGCCTGTGTCTGTCCATGAAAGCAGGGGCGACCAACTGCGGCCTGGTGTCCAGGGCAGAGGGGCTGCCAGGCTGTGGGGCTTTCAGCGTTTGCTCTGTCTCCAAGGCACACCGGGATGGGTTAGTCAACGAGGCAAAGAAAAAAGATAGGAATGTGAATCAACCCAACGCGTCTGTTGAGAAGACATACTAGGTTGGATGTACACCAAGGGTTGACCTCCCTGAGAGCCTACAGAACTCTCAGTGTCCGGCGGCCCGGGCTGAGGAGGTGCAGTGCACATGCGCACACACGCCCCACCATCCCCTCAGCAGCTCTGTGTGTTTCACGTATTTGGACTCTGAGCAAGATTCCTTTGGGTAAAAAGTCCACTTATTTTAAGGTGAAAATCGGACACTGGTTTATTCTCCCTTCTCGAGAATAATGAAATACTTGAATAGGAAAGAAAACACACATGATAACAACAAAAATGGGCAAAACAATAGAAAAACAAAGCCAAATGTTTGCTGCAGATAAAAATCCTTTTTGGTTCCCTTGATCTTTCATTCTTGTTTGTCTTTCTAACAAAAGAAAATGCAAGAAAAAGGCTTAGTATGTAAACTTGTTTTGGCTCTCGTGGCAAGTCTGTACTAAAAATGAATGCTAGGAGCTCGGTCATTTGTAGTTTAGACATGTTACTTTCCTTTTAGACTGAAATTAGTTTCATTTCTGAAAAAGAAGGAAGCAAGTTAAAAATAACAAAGAGCAGGGCCACTGGGCAGTCATGCCAGAGGCATTTCACTTCTTTGATCATGGACATTTCCAATTGGCAGAGAATGTCCGTACTTCTCAGATATAAAGTTAACGATGACATGGAAAGAAGTGACTTTCTTGCCTCAAATTTCTCAGACGTATGGAAGCAATGTTTTGTAAGATGCAGCAATATTTTTACCAGGGGAGTTAAAGGTCATTGGTATGCTGTCATTATTTGAGGAAAGAAATGAAAAGAATTCATGAAAATACACTGATCTCAGTTCTCTTGTCCTTTTGTTACCTGCCCTAAAGAAAAGTTATGCTTTCTCTTCTGCAGTAAATTATCAGCTTCATTTTTTTGGCAAAAAAAAAAAAAATATATATATATATATATATATAATCTAAAATTAAATAGATACAGGAGGTGAACAAGAACAAAGTATCATAAATGTCACTATACCTTCCAGCAAACATAGTTTCTGCCTGAGCTGCAATTTCATCTATGTCAGGAACAATAGCTGCAAAGATAAATGGAAAAATCTATTATTTATCTTAGTATAATTAAGTCACAATATGTATAGTGATATAGCTAAAAATATCCTATCTCAATTTCTTTATAACACCAGAAACCAATTAAAGGTTTTAAAAGTTATAATACAATTCCACCTTAGGTATCAATATTTTAAAGTGAATTTTACATTTTTAATATATATTGCTATAATCAAAGATATATTTAAAAGAGCAGAAAGGCATTTACAATGTTGCCTCACCCATATAAGTGTATGTATATGTGTATCAACTACACACACACACACACACACACACATCATTTAAATAAATGGGTGATGACATGAAAGGATAATGTTTTTGAAAGAATCAAAATATACCTATAATGAACCTTGTGACTTACATGGTAATCCAAAACAGCATTGTCTTTTTACCTAAGCTTACTTTCCAAATCCCATCCCTTCTTCTCATGGGACACGGTGCTTAATTTTTTTACATGAACCAATCATGATTCCTCACCCATCCCCATCACTAATATTTTGAAGATATCTTGATTAAGATAACATGTTTAAATGACAAGTACACACTTTATTTCTCATCTCCAAAGCATGAAAAGAAAACAGAGCAAGATATAAACAAGGAAAAAGAATTCTCCTGCAGAAAGCTCTCTCTTGCAAATACAACCAACTCAAGAAGAAATCAGGTAAATGAGACAACTGGCTTTCTAGGGGTGCCCACCTAACTTCCCTGCCACACTTCACTGACACTTAGCGCTCCTGCCTCCAGAAGTCTGGCTTCTGAGAGTCAGTAATTTTTATGCTACTGTCAATGCAACCGCCAGCAAGACTTTCTGGTCCTGCCACATCATTCCTGGAAACAGCCCTTTGGTGTTCTGCGCTTCTGGGAAGCATAAAAACAACACTGCTGCCAACGTGCCAGGAGTGACTTCTCGCTCAGGCAAGCTTCCCCGTCTGCAGAGGCACGCTGCCTTTTGGGTGGGACAGAGCCAGACAGGGGAACATTTGGTCTAGCATCCATTTTAACTAAACTCTGGAAAGCACTGAATCATTCCTGTCAGATTGATTGACGTACAAAGAGGAGGGTTCCTGATGTGGTATGGTTAGAAGAACATGTCATGTCTGCATATGAACCCTATCCCCAGAAAAAGAATTCTGTTAACTGGCTGACTCTTTAATACATAGTTCACTATGCAGAAAAATGGCAATTTAGTATTTCTTAGGTTTCATATAATCAGGAAATTTTTACAATTATTTTTATGCTCTGTCGTCATTATGGTCCATCACTCAGAGATAGGGTGGCTTTATGCTTATACCGTTAAAATGAGGAAAAATTAAATTCATTAATAGTTTGTAACCATGAGAAGTGAAGAACACACATGAAAACCAAAACCCACAGTCACACATTCACTCCACCGGCAAAGCCATCTCCTAATTCAAAAGTTGCGCAGTGGCTTACTATAAATCAGCTTTCCTCTCTGTGGCTGTATTTCACATTGTTCTTTGATCCAGACCCACCCCCTTCCCCCCCCCAAAAAAAAAATTCCCCTTGGATTTTCACCAAAATGGCATCGTGCTTAAAAGATTCAAACTGTGGAGTTGGAAAGACTTCAGAGAAAATCCCTTTCATGACCTTCAGCAAGTAACTTAACCTCTCTGACCTTGGTTTTCTTATCTGTAAAATGGCACAATAAACAGTACCTCTGCCTTGCAGCGCTCTAAAGATTAAAAAAAGAAACCATTCAAGCACCAAGTAACAGTAAGTGTCCTCCTCCCTGCCATTCGAGGCAAGTTATTTAATGTCCTGCCTCACTCAGTCCCTTTGTGTCATTGGTGGGGATTATTTCCACATTTTGTCTCATAGAAATACTAGTCCTACTGTGTTTTAAAATATGAAATGTACTTTCAAGTACTGCTGGAAAAATACCAAGAGTAAAAGCCATCACAGAGGAGGTACCTGCTGGAATGAGTGTATCTGGAGAGCCACTGGCAGATGTTTCAGCGTTCTCATTGCTCTCTCCAAACTCCTTCTTATATATGGACAGCATATAGGAGATCCTGTAATCTAGTCGGACACTCAGGATAAACTGCAAGAAACAATCAAAACAACGTAATTTTCTTTTATTAGCACAATGTTTAAAAAGTACATTTCATTATACAACACCAAGAACATGACTGTCAACATAGCACATGAACTAGCTAGAAATTTACTAGTAAACGCTTAGCACTTCAATTGCATACCACGCATCAGCCATAAGACTGAGAAGGGTGACGTGTTTTTATTAATGGATGTCAGTCAAACCCCAAAGCATTTTTCTGAAAGAAGAAAACTTCCCATGATTATTCTCTGGATATTCCAGGCGGAGGGATCCTATGGGTCTAGATGAAGCGGTAACGAAGACATCATTTCACTGAGCACTTTGCAGAGGGTCCACGGGCTCTGGGAGGAGGATGCTGGCGCCGCGACCCTCATTCATGCACAGGAAGGCCAAGGTTTCAGCTATCGTAGTGTGGATCCTGCTGTCCCACCGTCAGTCCTGGGCCTATGCTCTCCAGGGCAGCTGGAGTCAGCGCACCCTCATACACTATGGATGTGCCTCGCTGGTGCTTGTTTTCCTTGGGTGTGTGCTGTTGTCCTCGCTCTCCTTACTGACGCACTGATGGGAACCAAGCGCCCATCAGGTTCCTGTCCGTGCTGAGCACTATGAAGAATGCAAACACTTGGCCCACAGCCCTCCAGAAGCCAATGAGTGAGTTGGGAAAATAAAAATATACATTGTTAACATAATCAGGAAACTATTGGGGGCTAAATCATGTGTAGAATCCAGTGGAGACCAGAGAAGGAAAAATATGTTCTATGGATTGCTGAGGCGAGAAGGCAAACAATAAAGAAGCGATCCTACACGGTTACCTTCTACACCAGCGTGCCTGCCCTAGGCCCTGAGGTAACCTTTGTCCCAGGAAAATTACCATCATGCCCCCTACATGTTCATGAGTCTCATGTGGCCAGTAAACAATGGCCAAGCAATTTTAGAAAGCTTGGTATTTTGTGCTCCCATCTCATCTCATTTCACACTGACGCTCGTGCATCGCACTCCTCCCTCCTTCCTCCTCCTGCTCCCGTTCTCCTTCTCTCTCTCCCACTTCTCTGTTCCAACAGCACAGGTTGCTCGCCTTCCCACTTTTGTTCTATGTCCACTTCACCTTGAATAGTCTCCTTCCCCAATAACCTGCTTCTGAGATACCCTCCAAGGTCCAGTTTAAATCCATATTTTAATAAAGCTTTCTTTGGTTCCCCAGCCCAAATCAAGCATTCTCCTTTTTGCTCACCGAGCACTTTATTTACACCTATAGGTCCAAAGTCGAAGCTCAATCTCAATCTCTCTCTCCCTCTTCTCTCCCCCTCTCCCCCGTTCCTCTGTTTTCCTCTGCCTTGTTCTCTCCTGCTCCTTCTTCCTAGCCCCTCTCCCCTAGACCTTTATGATCCTTATGGGCAGCACACATGCTCCATGTCAGCTTTGTGCTGTCAAGTTCAACAAACATTTGTTAGGCTAGGTGCCGAGGGAAGTGCCAAGGGTACAGACAGCGTTCCAAGGAGATAAGACCTGCCATGGAAGAGCATATATTCTAGAGGGGAAAGCAACCACCAAAGAGACTCTTTTATTAGACATGGTGAGCAGTGCAGCACAGATTGTCTGAACCAATTCCACCTGACAGGGTTTTCAAAGCAGGAGACAGAATGTGGGAAACGAGGCCTGAGAAAGGGCCAGTGGAGTTGGAGCTTTCAGCAGCATGGTGGGAGTAGAAGCAAGATTGCAAGTGCTTAAAAAAAATAGCATTTTTATTTTAAACCTATGCAAAGAACAAATGCATAAAATATGAATTAATGAAACATTAACTTTCAGTTGAAGTTACTAAACTTCATAAAATTATATTTTATAAATATAACCAATGTAATAAAATTGTCTTCCTCTAACATACAGGGTTGGGGAAAGGTAGGTTTATAGCTATTTGTATAGAAAATAATAATGAATAAATAATACAAGAATAGACTCTGTGTTTCACATACTCACAACTGTAAACCTACTTTGCCCCACCCTATATTTAATTATGAACCAATGGAAGATGGAAAGACAGAAAGGGAAGAATGAAAACAAAGGCAGAGAAAGAGTGTTGAGAGAGGGATATATACATTAGAGGCCCAGTGCATGAAGTTCGTGCACAGGTAGGGTCCCTAGGCTTGGCCAGTGATCAGGGCCAATTGGGGCCTTCCAGATGCTGGCTGGGGCCTTCCTTCTGGCTGCCAACCACAGGCTAGGGCCTTCCTTCATTCTGCGTTGCCCCCTGGTGATCAATGCATGTCATAGCGAGCGATAGAACTCCCGGTCTCCCAGTCAAACTCCCATGGGGACACTTTGCATATTAGCCTTTGAGAGAGAGAGAGAGAGAATATGAATAAGAGAAATTAGACCAAAAAAGGTGATGGGGGTGGGGGGAGGAAGTCCCTGAGGAGCGAGAGCCAGCAGAAAGCGGGAGACTTGCATAAGGAACATGGCCCCAAAGACATTCTTTAAGAGGATGTTCTATGAAAGAAACACATTCAAGAACAGCACCCAGGAACACAGATAATCAGACACAGACACAGACACACACAAAACAGAGACCAGAGGTTCAACAAGAACTAGGGTTTATGGGCTCATTCGGTCCACAGGTTGGGGGATCACAACCTTTCTGTCTCAGAACACGAAGACTACGTGATTTTTTTTAAAAAACCTTATTGATTTTTAGTGAGAGAGGAAAGGAGAGGGAGAGAGAAACACTTGTGGTGGCTTCCTACATACTCCCTACTGGGGATGGTGCCGCTACCTGGGCATGTGCCCTGACTGGGAATAGAACTAGCAACTTCGGTGTCCAGGACAATGCCGAACAACTGAGCCACACCAGAGCAGACTGATGAACACAATGTTGGGAGACCTGCCAATATTTCTCAGATTCAGCCCTTCGAATTCCTGGAGGAACTGTAAAACCTTTTGTGACTATAAATCTAATTACTTTAAATAAAAATGCACAGGCCCTTCCTGGACTACTAACCCACTTCTGGTAGCTGAGTCTATGTTAAATTATGATGAAAGACAGTAAACTGTATCCAGAATCTTAATGCACCCTTGAAAAGTCCAGGCTTCATTTCTAAACCTGGAATAAATGCTATACACATATAATTGAAGTATCATAAAATTACTTTTCAAACTATAAAAAAAGTTAAGAATTCATAGCTATAATAATACGACATTTATTCACTAAACCAATGGACTGATAATTTATCTCCTTAAAATTCATAGAGCTAGGTTAATTTATACATATTTATATATGTATTTATATATAAAAATGTATTTTACATATATATGATTTTGTATATGTTATACCCATGCTATTCCTGGCCTCTTGGAGACAAAAATACAAAAAGAGATAATCATTCATATAAAATACTAAAATCAATTAAAACCAAATATCAACATTTTTGTTAATAACAAATTAAATTTTATTTGAGTTTCTAGATACAATGATAAATCTGGATAGATGGAATCATATGCTCAACTCAGTTAAAAAATAGAAAAAGAGCTAGAATTCCAGCATTAATTTTGCCAGCTCTGAAATCCATCTTAAATGTAGGTAAAAGTAAGTTAGGGTTATACTAAACAAGAAAATATGTTGGAAAGAGGTTTTATCCCTCTCAAAGCACTCCATATTGCTAGATATCATCATTAATATATTTAATGAAAGTGAAAATATGTAATTAATATATTAAATAGTGTCAGTGTGAGGTTTCTTACCAGGCTTGTCATTACCTTAACATAAAATTAGATCATAGCATTTCAGAGTATTTACAAAGTGATTTGAAGAAAAAAGTGTAAGAAATTAAACTAATCAGTACAGTTAGGGGTTTGTCACCTCGCTTTCATTATGCAACATACCTGCAGAATCTCAATAATCTTCAGCTTGGTGTCCATCACAGTCACGTCTTCCTGCTCTGCAGGGCTCCCTTGCTTGATGGGGTGGATACTCGGCTGAACATCAGGCACATTCATGGGAAAGATTGAGCCTCTACTGAGCACCATCTGGGTCATCATCTCTCCCACCCCATGGATGGTTCTCATGACATTGTTTCCTGCATGAGAAGAGGCCCCAAGTCAGCACACTCAACACCCAGAGAAACAACTGGATATTGGTCGCAATCGGATATTGGTCGCAACCAGACTGAAGACAGGACAGGCGGAGTAGAAAGGACAGGAAAAGGTAGCCTCGGCACTGCTGTGGCTCTTTCCTTGCCGATGAAGTTAAGGCACTGCAGGCACATTTCAAAATGACAGATTTTAGAAATGAAAGTTTAATTTTCTCAGAAAATGCTTTCAAACGATGCACTAAGAGTGAGTTGCTGTCAATTCCAAGGACATCCAAATCAGGTCCTTCTGTAACACCTTAGGTCCTATCAACAATCACACCAATGGGCTCTAACTTTTACAGTCACATAAAAGAACGTTTGTTAATCTCCACAATAAAAAGAAACGAGAACATTTAAGTGGTGACTAGTGTCCTAATGCTACCCTCAAACCAAGGACTTTCTTAGCTTTGTTTTCATACAGCTTATAGAAGAGCTTATGGAGAGGATGGTTCCAACTTCATTTTAGGAAAATGGCTCATCTGGCGAGGAAGCGTATGTTAGCCAATATATTTCCCTTTCCTTCATACTATTTGAACAGAAAACCATTATTCAAAATCCACAAAGGCAATTATATTTGAGGCAACTAGGGAAACAAATCAGTGGCAAGCATGATCATTTCAGTGAGGGGATCACTCCCCTTCTGCCTCTTCTTCTGAGTGTGGCTTCTCATTTATTTGTCCTACAATAAAATTACACATGCACTCATCCCTTAAACGCACTGGAGTTTCTGTACTGAAGGATCCTCCTGACCCAGCTACAATTTACATTCTCCAGACTGACTGTTGTTCCGCATTCTAAATTCCTACAACAAGCAGCCAGGATTCAAAAGGACAACTGTGTACTTTCCCTTCACCACAGTGGTCTTTGCTTCATGTGTGTTCACAGAGCTTGGCCTCAAGCAAAGGTCTAAGAATCTAGCCAAGAATTTTTCTTTCCCTGAGCGTCTCAGGGTGCAAACCAAGAGAAAGGACAATGGAAATACGATGGAATGAGATAACACTCTCAGCTCTAGGTCAAGAATGAAAAACTATGGGAACGCCTACAGGATCGAAAGGCAAAAAAGGAGAGCAAAGGAAAATATTCAAAAGATGTCTCATAAGAATCTTGATGGTCCCAAGAAGACAGAGAACAATTACCACTGAGCCACTGGTAACCACTATTATTTACACATTGTGAAAGGTGGAATGCCTTTTAAACTTCATTATCTTATCCAGAACTTAAATTAGTATACATAAAAGAAGGTAGTGCTCAAATAGCATATTTTTGAGTAGGCAAAGAAGTTAACTTTTTTTTCTAAGGTGGCATCTTCCAGGAAGAAATTAACATGGAGTCTCATTCTGCAAGTCTAGGACCTTTTATTACACTGCTACTTGCATAAGCAAAAAAAAAAAAAGCAAGGGGTGGGGGCAGACAGGGAAACAAAAAAATATGGACAGTAATTTCCAACTTTGGATAACGTTGAGACGAAGCATTTCAGACAGCTTTTATCAGAATAACCTCAAAGCAGAATACTTCCTTGTCTCTGGCTCTCAAACCACCATAGAAACTGAGTACTGTATTTCCAAATATTCCCCTCTCCCCCTTGTTGTTTGCTACATGGATTTGCAGGGATGCACATCTGGTTGCTCGCAATGGTTTGGGGTCATCCATGTTCAACCAACACATTTATCTGATATCTGATTCGGGTATGTATATGTGTTCACCTCCAAGAGATGCTTTCTCACCACTAATGCAGAGCAGGCTCCTTTGTTATTCTTACCCCTGCTTCACACAGAAATCCTTGGCACCCATAGTGTCTGCATCTTATTTAGATTTGCATGGAAAATAACAATTTAATCCAAACGATTATTACACAGAAAGTTGGCCCAGACAATCCTTCCCCCAATATAGATTCTGTCACCAAGACATTAAAACCTAGAGGCCAGAAACATAGTAATATGTAACACATGTTGTCAATGAAGTGGAAGGGTTCATTCCTGTTGTACCACATGCTTAGATGCCTGGAGCATGCGGTTACCACAAAACGCTCCTGACATCTTCATGTACGGCCAACTCAGAGGACTCAAATTAAAAGATGCTATATTTCCTGGATTGCTTGGTGCTAAGAAGTGCTTAAATTGTGAATGACTACAGCCTGAAACATATAAGTCAAACACCACATATATCACAGACAGGCAAGGCTCTGATATCCATTTTTCTACAGAAAATTTTCTAATTCTAGAGTCAGAGATGATCAGACATCAACATTGCAAAAGAAAAAAACCTTATTATTTCTCTTCTCAACCATAATTATTTTTTTAGTGAAACAGCTACTGTATTATAATATAAATCCTCTGGACAAATTATAAATAAATTCAGCTTTTCTACGTATTTCATACTAATCCAGAAGCCAGAATTGGGATTTATGTATAAAGTGTATAGAAGTTGTTTGAAAATATGGGAGTCATCTGTGTTACGTAAAAGTATGAAGGAATTGATTAGAAGAAAAAAAAAAAACAGATGGACTTTTTAGGTTCTTTCGTTACATGATCATATAGATATTTTCACTAATCCTAAAGCCCTCAAGAGATATAGTAAATACATATTAGTAATGGTGATTGGGAATGGATTGAGAATACATTGTTTCCTTGATGGTTCCAATGAGCCAAGTTTACATTACCAATTCCAGAGAAGTGGGAAGCAATAAGGAATTTACATAACACTAAAGCTGTATTAACTGTAATTTAAGTTTTCTCTACTCAATAGTAATTTTATTTCTGGTGATCACTACTGGATTAAACAATCGTTAACAGTTTTATGGTTTATAGAGGTATAAGGCATTTAACAGGATCTTGATTTAAATTTACCTTATGTCCATTGGAGTTTTAAGTCATCTTTAACTGTTATCTCTTTCTATTAGAAATACTTTCCTCCTATGAGCACATAGAATAAAAATGATAATTTGGATTTTCTATTTGTTCAGATTTCAGATAGAGATAACCTTCTGAGCACTCATAAGAGAAAATAGCTTTTTGATTAGAAGAAGTCTGTGAATTGTTCATAGTGGTTTCATTGTTCTATGACTACTAATCAGCTCAATGTTATAATGATAGAAGTCAAAATATAAATAATCTGAAAACCACTCTTATTTCCCTGAAATGTATTTTTTACAGTTGGATTTGAATAAATGCATCTGCTGTTATAATAATTCATTTGAAACACAATGATGTTAAACCATAAAGATATGACTCAAGCCTGGCCAGGCAGCTTAGCGGTTCAGCATCGACCAGCGAACCAGGAGTTCACGGTTTGATTCCCCGCCAGGGCACATACATGCCTGGGTTGCAGGCTCAATTCCCAGTGTAGGATGTGCAGAAGGCAACCAATCAATGATTCTCTCTCATCACTGATGTTTCTATGTCTCTCTCCCTCTCCTTTCCTCTCTGAAATCAGTAAAAATATATTTTTTAAAAAGAGGTATGACTCAGGAAGTCTTCCTACTTCCCAGCCCTGCTGAGCAGCTCTTTCTAAACCTCCTCTGGCTTGAAAACGCCTACACTCTAGAACTGGAGTTCTCTGTTTCGAACATTCTCTGCAGCAGTGTTTCCTCCAGGTGATTATAAAATAGCTTTTCTGTATGCAAAGAAAACAAAAGCATTAACACGAGATCCAAGCCTTAACTAAGCTAGTAATGTAAGCAGAGGGAAAGGTAGCATGGATTAAATGGAAGATCAGAATTTAACCCCCTCAGAACAGATGAGCAGCACTCCCAGTTCCAAGTTAGAGCACAGGGTTTTTGCAGAGCTAGAGACCCAGGCCCTATTGAGTTTTTACTCCACCTGCTGGACCTGGAAAAAACTTGCCATTATTCCTTTGCCTGGAGTTCCCTTGCCCAGTTGGTCATTATGCTTGCTCCCTCAGTCCTTTCTGATTCTTGGTACAATATCACCTCCTCTGGTCAATGTCACCCGCTCTAAAGGACTGCCATCACCCGGATGCATGCACCACCTTACATCTCAGTCATGGCATCATAACATCACACGCCATATTTTATGTTTGTTGTTGTGTTTATTGTCCCCCCCACCCCCCTCCACCTCAAAGAAGAACAGAAGCATCATGAAGACAGGGATTCGGCTGGTTTAGTGCTGTCTTCAACAGCTAGACTATGTCTGACATCCAACAATCAGTCCATAAATGCTTGTTAGAGTCATACACAAACAAAGGAAAAGATTAGGTTAAATGAATTAATAAAAATGAGATGCTCAGGGAAAATTGCATAAAATTTTAAATATCATTACATTACACGTATGTCATTTTTCATCAAGGTGAGTTCTTGCTTTCTTTCCTTTATACTTCCCTAAATTTAATTTTAAAAAACATTTATAATTCCATGTTACTTTAAAACTTGTGAAAAAGGAAAAAACTATAAAATATAACAATGAGGTAAAAGTAAACAATGAATCTGCCTTTATTAAATGCATATCGCACCCCATGTACTTTGCTAGGCCACATACACCCTTCCTAGCAGGGTAGGGGGTTTGGGGAAGTGACGAAGCCTCAGATTAAAGTCCACTGATATTATTGTGCATCTTTTCCTCCACACCCTGTTGCTTCACTAAAAGACCATCCACTTACAAGTTTCCAAAGATTGCATACTAGAGCTCGGAAAACCTACCAAATGCAGAAAGAAACTATTCCAATTAACAATCTGTACTGAAAATGTGTAGTTACTATTAATCAAATAATAAATTTGCTCACATTATTCCCAAGTGATCTTATCCAACCAGTTATGATTATATAATGGGCCACACACTACTTGTGGAATTTTGTTTCTATTATACAATTTAGTTTCAAGGGCATCCATTATTCAGAAAGCATTTATTAAGAAGCCCTTGTTCATCTGGCTCTATACTATGAGCTCAGGGGATGAAAGAAGAGTTTACAATATGGCTAGGAAAACATAACACATGTCCAAAAAGGAGATTAAGAACAAATAAAAGGCAGATTAGACACTACTAACAGCATGGGCAGTACACAAAATTGCTTAGGAAATTGTATTTAATTGGGAAAATTATCTTAGGATAAGGAAAGTGAAGAGCAGATTCACAGAGGAAATATAATTTTGACCTAGGTCTTGAATGGAGTGCAGGATTTAGATTACAGTAGTGTGACCTTCCTCAAATTACTTCATCATCCAATGTTCAGAATCTTAATCCTAATAAGATATGTTCCAATTTCTTGTGAGGAAAAAAGTATACAAGATGTGCAAAACCGTCATGAAGAATAAAAACTGCCACACAGTTGTGAAGTATTATTTCAAAATAAAAAGTGAAGAATATGTGCATGCTTTCACTACACCACTGAAAAACAAGTCTCAATTTCATTATGTTCTACTGTAGTGGTCACCACCTTACTAATGAATGAATATATGCGGTTCCAAAACATAATCATAGCTCATAGCTTCTTACACCATGCATGACTGACACACAATATCAGCTCTAAAAGGAAAAAGTCCTTCAGAGGAGTTGCTTATAAAGAGTACTCAATGGACAAAGTAGATAATTTGACACCTAATTTTCTTCACTCCAAATAAACACTGAATAAATTGTGTTGATAACTCACTTATAGATTCCAACTGTCTAAGAGTTTAGAAATAGAACAAAGGCAAAACCTATTGAAAACATGTTACTAACATACAGTAGTGTTATTTGCCATCTTTTTCTGAATATTAAAGTAGACTGCTTTCCCACCCCACACCCTATAGAAGTATTATTCAAAGGATGAGTTGAAAAAGAAATTCATAGAAAACTGTGGTTGAGTTCTACATTTTATTTTGGATTTCATCACTGTCAAAGACTGACAAAGTCATTTCAATATTCGAAACCTCAAGATTTTAACTTGCGAAGCTGATTTTTAATTCTTAATAGTTGGTAATCCAAGTGAATTTACATGCCAAATGAGTTTTACAATTAAGATGCAATTTAAATATAGTGAAATGCACAGATCTTTAATAAGAGGTTTCAGAAGTTTTGACTACAAGGGCCTTCGCCCATATAAACCACATGCTATGCAGATACCGAACACTTTCATTACCCTAGAAATCCCTTTGTGCCCTTTCCCAGTTAATCCCCTTTCCATTCCCCTCGCCATCACCAACAAAAGCTCTTAGCAGCACGTATGTTGAATAATGTAAATATGATTTGAGTTCAATGATTACAGCCAAAGAGTACTAGTAAGTCAATCATTGTTAGAGTACAGAAGGACCTTGGTCTTCTGTCTGCTTTGTTGTTGTCTCAACCAGATAAATATTTTTGTCAATGTGGGGGAAGTAGCATGATTCTTAAATGCAAAGATAATATGAAACAAGGAAGTATAACTAACATAGTCAACGACTTCATCAAATCCCAAACTACATCAACAGGGTGAACACTAAGAGGTTAAACACAACAATATAAAATCAAAATATAAAATATCCTGCACTGCCCTAACCGGTTTGGCTCAGTGGATAGAGCGTCGGCCTACGGACTGAAAGGTCCCAGGTTTGATTCCGGTAAAGGGCATGTACCTTGGTTGCAGACACATCCCCAGTAGGAGGTGTGCAGGAGGCAGCTGATCGATGTTTCTCTCTCGTCGATGTTTCTAACTCTCTATCCCTCTCCCTTCCTCTCTGTAAAAAATCAATAAAATTTATTTTTTTTAAAAAAAAATCCTGCACTTAGGTTTAAATAAAATCAACTGAGTCCTAACCAGTTTGGCTCAGTGGATAGAGGGTCGGCCTGTGGATGGGAGGGTCCTGAGTTCAATTCCTGACAAGGGCACAGGCCCAGGTTTCAGGATTGAACCCCAGTGGGGGGCATGCAGGAGGCAGCCAATCAATGATTCTCTCTTATCATTGATGTTTCTATCTCTCTCTCCCTCTCCCTTCTTCTCTGAAATCAATAAAAATATTTTTTAAAATCAATTGAGTATATGATGGAGGAAATGTTATGTAACAGCACAAATTAGCACTTTAGTTATGTTCAAATTTAGTAAGGATCAATACTATGTCATCATTACCAGAAACACGCATTTTCAACGAGGCTGCATTACAAAAGTATTCGAAATGAATGAGAAAACAGCAGTCCTTGCCTCTGTGCTGGTCAAACCAGTGATCAATGATGTATGAATCGTAAGAGGAACCATTAAAGCAACTGCAGGTGCCTGCACTGAGCGGAGAAAACACTCAGGTGACATGCTGACCGATTTCACACATAGAAAGAAACGACATGTGCAAGTGATGTTAGATGTCCAGGTGGCTCCCGGGAACAGAAGTGGGGCTGCTTATTTGAAGTTGGGGGGAGGTATATTTCAGGTAACCTAACAAAAGAGACCTGATCACTGGAGCTGCTGGAAATAAGAGGGACTTGCCTTTTGCAGCAATAAAACTTTGGTTGCTCAGGTGTTAGAGGAGATCCCAGAAGACCATCTGTAATGGGTGTTACATGAAGGTTTGAGGTTCATATATTGTATAAATTATTTCTACAATCACTTTCTACCGAAGGTTCTGTAAATATGCTTGGGTTCCATAGCATGTCTTATTGTAAGTCACGGGTTCTCTCTTGACCAGAAACTGAGAGAACGGCAAACCTACCCCAGCTTATTAACTAACACCTGGAGGCAACTGATTCTGAGGTTCAACTAATATTTATAATTTGAGAAACCCATTGGCAGAGAGAGGAGGTGAGGATAATGTGGACGTCTTTAATCCTTCTCATTTTTTGTGAGGTCATCCCTAGGTATTGATTTGTCCTAGTAGCTCAGTTTGGTAGTATTAGTAGCACTTCCTGAGCGCTAGCAGTCATTCATACCACTCCTCGGTGACTACAGACATTTCAGAGTCACTGTACAGCTTAAAGAATAAGAATAAACACCAAACTTGACCCACTATGTGCTGATACATTCGGGAAACCAAAACCCAAAGCGCTCGATGATGATGCCTTTGTTTCTGACATATGCCTCAGAAACACAGACAAACCTAGAATCAGAGTCCTCTGCCTCTACTGAGTCAAACAAATAACACAGTGTAACAAAAATCACTTTCCGAATTAAACCTTTCTGTGTGTAACCCCTGAGTGAGAGAACCATAAGGAAGCTGTGAAGATACTACGTGACTCAGTGTAGCATGTAAATTGTGCAGGCAACACACCCTTCTATGTCCTTCTGAAACTTACTGATCGACACAGTTAAATGACTATCTGAACCATACTGCTCTGTTAACTTGGTGCATCACAGATCACTGTGAAGGTATAACATTAATCACTAACATTGCTAAATTAAAATTGCAGGAAGTATTTTAATATGAACTGGCATGTGTCATGTTATCTCCCATACACTGGTAGTTTGGGAAGCCAAACTAAAATTTCGTGAGTAATAAAAGAAAAACAATCATATATTTGGAATGTCAAGGTCTAGAAATTATTTTATAATTCAAATACATACCTATTTATATAAAATATGTAATTTGCGTAATTCATCAAATGCATTTCACTAAATAGATAATTTTGAAAATCAGGTCTGTATGTAATTGTAGTATATTAGGTGTGGTACAAGTCAGCTACAGAAACAGAAATAAAATCTATTTTCATAGTTTGTCCTCCCCACCCTGGTTCTCTCCACCAATAAATCTGAATCTTTATTATTGAATTATCTAGGTAGTAACTCTAGGTGTCCTGGAGCCCTCTGTAAGTCCCTGAGGAAAAACAGACTTATAAAAAAATGATTACAAAATTAAAAAAAGAAAGACACAAATATGTATTTGGAATATTAGGATCTCAAAGTATCCTTCAAATGTATGTATATTTATATAAGACATATGACTTACATATATTCATCCTATGATAAGCTAGTTATGAAAGCACATATGAAAGAAGTAGCTCACAGAAAGGTATCTAAGAAAACAAAATCGTTCAATATTACTGGGGAAACAACAAGAACTAGAACCAGAGACATCTAACTCACATTGTCAAGACCCTTGGGCACAATTTTAGGAGATGGGTGATTATCCTCCAGAGATGGTACGAGCTGGTAAAAGAGGTGGGTGTGTGACCTGGAGGGATCCTTAGGCTGCACTGTGGAAAAATCTACTACATGGAATGGAGGGGAACATCCAGATTCAAGAGATATTTCAACGGTAAAACTTTCAAGACTTGTGACTAAACCTTCGTTTCTAAGACAAGCCATACAATGGCTCCTGAGAAGGCGAGTCTGGGTGTAAAAACTTATTTTGACTGGTACAGTTAGTTTGAGTTAAATCGAAGTCTTTAAGTAAACACCTATTGTTTTATACAAAACTTTTTTGGGAAACTTGAAAAACGTAGAAAGCAGAGTCTCTGCTGACGAAGAAGTCATCTGTACAGAAAACAGTGTGATAATAGCATAAAGAGCATAAACTGTAGAGCTGAAGGGTGTTTTTAAAAAAAGAAAAAGAAAAGAAACCTGAATTCAAAATTTGGCTCAGCAAGCCGCAAGCTGTATCGTCCCAGGCAACACATTTGACCTCTCTAAGAGCCCATTTCCTGGGCAAAATAGTTACCATAGTAACCAACTTGCTGGATTGTGAAAAGGATTAAAGACAAAAATAGGCAAAAGATCTAAAGGTGCACTAGGTGTTGAATGTAAATCGTAGGTACCCTTATTTAGTAATGCTTTGCCAGATGCTTGGCCTGGCACATGGTAGAAATGCAGTATAAAACAGACATATTTCACAGTTATTCTTCCCCTATTTTTATATATGCCTTTGATTTTTTAAAGGAGCCTGGCATAGATCATGTGTTTGAAACTCTCTGTTTCCTACGAGACCTTAATGTTGACTTACAGTTTGCCAGCCACGGTACTTTTCTGGAAGACAAGGAGATGATGGGTGCTGGGCTGGCCCTGCCCAGATTCCCTTTCAGGCAAGGAGGACAAACTGTCTCAGTTGCTACACGAACCTCCTGGAGGACAGCCCTCCAGTGTCATCCCTCTAATGGGGACTGACTAGTCTGAACACGGGTCCTCAAGCAAGGCCACATGTCCACCCTAGAGGGGCCCCAGGGGCTTAAAGGCTCAGCCCCTTCTCTCCAATGGGAGACGACTCAGAAAGGACATCACAGTTTCAAACCATCAAGAGCCTCCACAAAGACTGCATCTCAACCCTATTTCTCACTTTGCCCAATCCTTTCACGTCCATTCCACTGGTATTCATCCTAACAGCTCTCCCTAATAAATCTGCTTCTACTACTCTCTATCTGAGTCTGCTTCCTAGGGAACGAAACCTGCAATCAGTAATTCTGGAGCTGCTGGGAGACTGTTGTCATGGTTGTTGCCATTTAAAAATCAGTGCAAGAATCGCAAGGCATGAAAAGAGCATGCTCCCCTGACAGAGGACAGCGGCCCCGCCCTCCCCATGGTTTTGCTTTCTGTGGTTTCAGTTACTCACGGATCACCATGGTCAACTACCGTCTGAAAATATTAAGAGGACATTTCCAAAAATAAACAATTCATACACTTTAAATTGCACATCATTCTGAGTAGTGTGGTGAAATCTGCTATCCCTCTTAGGATGTGAATCATCCCTTTATCTAGCGTCTCCATGCTGTAGCCTTCTTGTTTATCAGATTGATTGTCATGGTGTTACAGGGCTTGTGTTCAAATAACTTATTTAACTTAATAATGGCCCCAGAGCACAAGGGTAGTGATGCCAGCAATTGAAATATGCTAAAGAGAAGCCATAAAGTGCTTCCTATGAGTGAAAAAGTATGCATATATAGGAAAAAAACAGCATATATAGAGTTTGGTACCATCCATAGTTTTGAGCCACCCACTGTGGACCTTAGAACATATCCCCATGAGTAAGAGGGGATTATTGTACACATATATGCAAAGGAACAAGAGAAAGCCATCACTGTGATAGGACTGCACACTTGTTCTTGTGTCTTCTTCGAGTCTATAGCTTCCTTTACTAGAAGTACGTGAATTGCATAGAGAGAAGTGTGGGCAGAAGGAGCAGCATATGGGAAGTAGCCAGGTGTGAGGAACAAGACACATAATGGAGATAAAAGAGTTCTATCTGAAGCAAAGGGACATCGCTGAGAGCAAAGATGAGGGAGAATAGGTAGAAGAAGGCCATCTAAAGGAGAATCTTGAGAGGCAGAATGGTGCCGGCAAAAATTAAGTCCAGAAACCAATGAAAGGTATTTTAAATGAGGAATGGTAATTGTGGCATCTTTCCCCTGCAAGGAACACTTGCTAACGCTTCCAAGCACTGTGAGCTCCACTGCAAACTTAAATTCTTCACAGAGACCAGAAAAGAGTTCCGTCAGATGAAAAATTAAAAGGAAATACGGGCCCTTGCCAGTTTGGCTCAGTGAATGGAGCATTGGCCTGCGGACCAAAGGGCCCCAGGTTCAATTCTGGTCAAGGGCACATACCTCGGTAACAGGCTCCTCCCGGCCCTGGTCAGGGCTCATACAGGAGGCAACCAATCAATGTGTTTCTCTCAGATCAATGCTTCTCTGTGTCCTTCCCTCTCTCTTCCACTCTCCCTAAAAATCAATGGAAAAATATCCTCAGGTGAATATTTAAAAAAAAAAGGAAATAAGGGACACCAAAGAGTCCTGGACATGAAGCTGCCTCATACCTTCGGCACGTGCCTTTGGCTATGCTCACTCTTCTAAATCTTCTTTCTGTTCTTTCTCCTCCCCTCCTCCTCCCTGCTCACCTGGCACCCAGATAAGTCCCTCCCTGCTTGCTTGTTTTTTGAGATACACTCCATATTTTAAGTGAACTAAAGCTTTTGGTTTCAGGGCATTCTGGCTGGGGTCTTTCCACAGAGCAATCCCAGCTATTAACCAGGAGGCGTGCTTCATGGATATCAGTTACAAGGTGTGTTTTGCAATACACATTAAAAAGAACACCACTCAGTGATTGAATGCGAATTGCATACTGATCTTGGGAGAATCGCAATTTTGAACTGAAAGCAATGATAAAGATCATATGTAGACTCACCTAATTTTATAAATGAAGAAACTGTTTTGTGGCAGATGTTTGCCTGCAAATATTTTCTTCCTTTCCCACCCAGATAACAATATCAAGAAATGTTTCTGCTCCACCTCCCATCTCAATTTCCCTTCTCATTTTTAACATCAACTATGCTGCCAGAAAAAAGCATTTTAAGGTGGATCATGTGAAGTCCCTGACAATGCAAAACGAAAAGAAGTTAAGCAGCGGCAGTTCTTTGCTCCTAGATGGAGAGTTAGCATGCTCTTACTCTCTTTCCCAAACCTCCTAGGGCAAGGGCTGCTTTTGGACATACATATCTCCAAAGTGCCTCTCACTACCCACTATCCTTCTCTCTCCTCTGGAGTTGGGCTCATAGGACTGTAAGTCACCTAGGGCAGCTCTAATCCTTTAAGGCAGGGGTAGGAACCTTTTTTTTCTCCCAGGGGCTATTTGAATATTTATAACATCATTCATGGACTATACAAAATAATCAACTTAAAAGTTAACCTGCTATATTTGGTCAAACATTTCATTAACTCACCCCTAATGCCTTGGCAAGGCCAGAACAAATGATTTTGTGGGCCTTGTATGGCCCTTGCGCCAGACGTTTCCCATCCCTGCTTTAAGGGCAGGAGGATAATGTCAGTCTATGTTTACCTGTGTCTTCTTCTCTAAGAACAAAGGCACTTCAGCTCCAAGCCTGAAACTTGAAAGGAAAGAAAATCCTAACAGTACATGGCATTCTCCACTGATTTTTTTCTCAGTGGTTTCCCATTTTCAATATTATAACATGTACGACCACAAAAGAAAATTGTGTGATGAAGTGGGAAGAGGTCCACATTTCAGGGCTTGAGTATGTAAAGTCCCAAGAGTTTGGAGTTGTGAAAAAGCAAAATGACAGGAGGCAAAAGGAACTATTTAGCTCTTGTTTGGTCCTTGGGCGGTTTTCTGATATATGGCCTTTTCACGTGTGGTGAGTTCAAGGGCAGGGAGACAGTTTTGAAAAGAAATGATAATGGTGGCCCAGACACCCTAACTAGGCCTAAAGTCACTTAGTGGTTAAGACTTTATTGCTCCATGTTGGGGGTCCAAATGTGAACAGCAGCTCATTCAAACAACAAACAGATAAGGTGAGGATACGGAACAAATAACTAAATACTACAAATCAGACCCAAGCCACTACCAGTCTGTGTCAAGTCCAATACTCTGTTCAAATGGTGATGAGAATCTCCCCAGTCAGAGTTCACACATTATATTGCTCATTAGAAGAATGTGTCAAAGTCACACTCGTCCTCAACTATTTAAATGACTCTCTAGTAGAACAAAATGCATATGCCAACCCTGCTGTAAAAAGCGGTCTTAATTAGGAGCAGCATCCATCCTTAGACTGTGCATGTAGATAAAGAGAAAAATGTATAATTTTTTAAATGGAATGTACTTTCAAAAGTGTATTAAAAACACTTAGTTCATTAGCTGGTATATACATTTGTTTTGAACTTCTATGCATGACAAAGAAGAACTCTGCTTGACATAATCCTTCAACCCAAAAGATCAGTTATACTGAATGGTGTCTGTGCACTTTACAAGTAAATCACTGAGAGGAAATGATAGGTATTAGGCAAAGCAAATTGACTCAACAACATAGCCTGCTGGGAGTGAATACATTTGTTTGGAAACAATATTTCTTTCCTTAAGTGACTCATAGCCCGTGAATGGTACTGGATTGATAGTTCTGAAGATTCGAATCTCCTGTTTCCCTGCAGTCCTGGCCAGGGCAGTGAGTGCATCTCCCTATGAGCATGCCTGGATAATTTTCTGAATAGACCACCTCTGGGACACAAAAATAAAATGTTGCTTCTGAGCCTAGTAATTTCTGCTGAGCATGCCAACTAAAAGCCACCCTGATGGTGAGCAGCCACAGCCTGGGGACCTGACTCAGACCCCAACCAGCTCCAGAATGAGGACAACTCACAGAGGTGGGCTGCACTATACTCAAGGATCCAGAGAAGAGAAACTTCTGTAATTGCCACTTTCTAAGCCAGCCATCCCCATGGCCTGAAACACTCATCGCGGACATCTAAACCTGCAACATTTCCCAGAAAAACAAAGGCAGGCTGCGCATGCACACTCTACTGAAGATAGGGCCACCAAGGTCAGCAGGAATGGAACTCCGAGGAAGGTACACCTTTTCCTCCAAGCATACCTCTTCTTCCACTCCCCTGCGTCTGACCTGCCAAACAACCACTGAACACATTTCTCTGAATGCCCAATCCCTACTGGGCTGGGGCAGAATTAATAAGAGGTAGGTGGATCAGAAAAATAAAAAAAGACCTGGTTCTACTGCATGAAAATTTCCAGACACAGTAGGAGAAAAGGAAAGTGTTATCATTGCTTGAAGGAACTTGCTGGTCTAGCAAGAATGCTTATAAAATTTATTTTTAAAATATGGTGCTTTGCAACATGAATTTCAATTGAAAATAAGGTTTCATTAAAATACGAAAATATAATCCAGATCATTCTATATAATAAAAGGGTAATATGCAAATTGACCCTAATGGCGGAACGACCAGAACAACCAGTTGCTGTGACATGCACTGACCCCCAGGGGGCAGACACTCAACACAGGAGCTTCCCCCCTGGTGGTCAGTGCACTCCCACAGGGGGAGCTCTGCTCAGCCACAAGCCAGGCTGATGGCTGTGAGCACAGCAGCAGTGACAGGAGAGCTCACGGGCTGCCAGAGGGATGTCTGACTGACAGCTTAGGCCCAATTCCCCAGGGAGTGAGCCTGAGCCAGCAAGTGGACATTCCCCGAGGGGTCCCAGACTGCAAAAGGGCACAGGTCAGGCTGAGGGACTCCCTTCCCTCAAGTGCATGAATTTTCATGCACCAGGCCTCTAGTGTGTGTGTATGTGTGTGTGTGTGTGCACGCGCACACACACTGAGTGGCCAGATTATAATGACCACTCCATTAGTACTTCATTGGGCCACCTTAGGCCTTCAATACTGTGGCAGTTCTTCTTGGCATTGACTCCACGAGATGTTGAAAGGTGATGCAAGGAATCTGACACCATGCCTGATGAATAGCACTGTCCAGTTCTGTGAGATTTGATGGTTGTGGAACCAGCTGCCTGATGGCTCTTTTAACTTCATCCCAAAAATGCTCAATTGGATTGTGATCTGGTGATTGTGAGGGCCACCTAAACAAGATAAAGTCTCCCTCATGTTCTTGAAACAACTCCTGCACAATACGAGCACTGTGGCATGGCGCACTGTCTTGTTGGAAGAAGCCATCTCCATTGGCATATGACATCAACATGATAGGATGAACTTGATCAGCAATGATACTTAGGTATGTTGTGCTATTCAGATGTTGTTCCACACGAATTAAAGGGCCCAAATTATGCCAGGAAAACATGCCCCAAACCATAACACTGCCCCTACCAGCTTGAAGGGTTGTACTCATGCATGTGGGGTGCATGCTTTCATGCTATTTCCACCAAATTCTCACTCTGCCATCTGTGAGATGCAACTGGAAACGTGATTCATCGGACCACATGCCTTTTTTTCCAGTGCTTGACTGTCCAATCCTTGTGTTCCTGTGCGAATTGGAGACGTTTTATCTTGGTAACTGCAGACAGCAAAGGCGTTCCAACAGGTCTTCGGCTGTTTTGCTGATACTCGCTCCATGGTTCCAAGCACCAAACCATCATCCCATGTTCAAAGGCTGTTAAATCACATTGTTTACCCATATCTTCAGGAAAAAAAAAATCACTTCTACTGTTGTGGTAAACAACCTGTTTCCCTATTTATAATGGTCTGGGCCTCTATAGCAACTTCAGCCCAAAATTATAGCTAATTTGCCTACAAACATCAGGTGGTCATAATAATCTGGCCACTCAGTATGTATGTGTGTGTGTGTGTGTGTGTGTGTGTGTGTGTGTATATATATATATATATATATATAGAAAGAGAGAGAGAGAGAGAGAATATGCAAATTAGGCCAGGACACCATAACAGTTACGACCAGTCAGGAGGAGGTTGCACATGCAGATGAGACCCAGAGCAGAGATGGAGACAGAGACAGAGGAGCCTGCCCGAGTCTGCCTGGTGACTTGGGTGGCCCCAGAGCAGACATAGGCAGGGGACATGGGGGGGCCTGTGGTAGAAGTCAGGCCCGGGTCCCGGCCGCCAGTGGCAGCAGTCAGACCTGGGTCCGCAGCGCCAGCACTGCACATATTAAGCCCAGGTCGCGGCCATCCTCCACACCAGTCATGCCTGACTTCTGCGGTGACCTGAGAAGTAGGCAGAGGACAGACCACTGAGGGTCTCATATACCATAGCAGGGAGCTTAGATTTTATTCCACAGGAGAAGGAAACGTGAAGAATGTCAAGCGTGGGAGCATCCTGATCTTGCTTTCATTTTCAGTGACCCATTCTGGTGGCTGTGGGAAGGATCAGTGTAGACAGCTGCAGTGTTTTGAGGCCCAAGAAAAAGAGGGACTGGTGTTGGGAACTAGGACTAGATAAGCAGTGGATCAGAGACATATTTATGAGGAAACCTGATGGAATTATTAGGCTGATTACACAGGGATGAAAGCAAACAAAGCAAATGGTATTACCCTAGGTTTTCCATTTTGGGCAACTACGATGAATGGGTGATTCTAATAATTAGGAGAAGATATCGAGGAAAAGGAACAGTGTAAGGGAGCTTGCTTAGTTCAGCAATAGCCAAACAATTAGGACAGAAGACGGACTTAGTGCTCTTTCTTTGCTGCAACGTTTGTTTTTCTGCGTTTAGCCACCACCATGTAAGGCTAACGTGGCATCTTTTCTCCTAATCCAGGATATTATCTATCTACTACACATTCCTATCACCTAAATTAGCTTCCTGCATGATTCCTTAAAATATTTATCGAAGTCATTCAATGGTCTGTTAGTATGGGGACTTTCAAGATGTGGAAATATTATGAGCCTGTATAGATTCCTAAAGAGATAGTGGGTGCTCAATTTTTAACAATAAAAATCAGATACGGAATGTGCTCATGCCAGAAGCATAATTTTAATGAGCCAATGTCTCTTTACTTAAGTGTCATACTTCAAAAGAGATCCTCTCAAATAATACGATGCATAACACTCATCTGGGTTGCCTGTTAAAATGTAGGACCACAACTTGAAAAACACTCCTTCTAGAGCTCCTTTTGGTGGATAAATCTCCCTCCAAGTAACACAGTCCTATATAACAAGTGTAATATGCAAATCGACCGAATGGCGGAACAACCGGTCAGTGGGGGGCAGGGCTGGCTGAGCAGGTGTCGCCAGGCCAGCCCGGGTGCATGCCAACAGGCAAAGGGAGGGGACTGCAATGGGGTGGGGGGGGGGGGCGCCATCCTGATTACTCACCTGGTCGCCTCGCGCAGAGGGAGGCCACAGGCGGCAGCAGCAGTGGGGTAATTCGGGGCAGAGCTGCCCAGCACCATACCCAAATAGGCCTGCTGGGGTTGCCTCCCACAGAGGGAGGCCAGCAGTGGCCATGGCAGAATTGGTGGTGGGGCCAGCTGCACACTGCCTGCACCCTTCTGATCAGCCCACCCATCACCTCCTGCAGAGGGAGGCCAGACTACAGCTTAGGCCTGCTCCCCACTCCCCTAAATTGTCAGTAGGACATTCCCCAATTAGAGAGGATGCAGGCTGGGCTGAGGGACCCCCCTCCCTAAATTTTATGCACTAGGCCACTAGTTTGAATATAAAAGAGCCAAGATGACCCCACACTGGGTACTCTAATGTGGCCACACTGCATGGCCCTAGGAGCTGTCCTTTAAAAGAAGTTCTCTGTTCCCCAGGTACTTTCCATAATCCAGGATTTCCTCTCTGGCATCAACTCTGTCTCACCCTGCACCACAGGAATTTTTCCCAGGCCTGATGATCCGGTCTCCACATTTGGAGATTCCAGAAATGTGTTCTCTCTTGCTTCTTTTGTTAAGAATTTATGGAGTCTAATAGACCTTTTGTTAAGAATTTATAGTCTAACAGAACTCAGCTATAATAACACACCTTCTAGCAGAGCTATGATATAATGCTTTAATGTTGAAGTGTCGGCTTACATATAATAAATCATTTTCCTTCCGGGATAATTATTTAATTTACGAACTTTTCTGTTTTGGAATACTTTCAAGTTTTATGGGAAGAGCTGCAAGAATTGTAAAAAGAATTCCTATAATGCCCTCTGCCCAGAATTGTCAGAATCACAAATTCTGACACATTTACATCCTCCCTTGGTCTCGTTCCTCGTTCTCCCTCTCTCTCTCTCTCTCTCTCTTTCTCTCTCTCTCTCTCTCTTCCCATGTGCATATCATAATATTTTTCCTGCAATATGTGAAGGTTACTCGCAGACATAGTGACCTTTTCACATTTAATTCTTCAGCATGTACTTGCTAAAAACAAGTACATTCTCTTACATAACCACAATACTATTAAAATTCAGAAAATATAACCGATACAACACTATAACCTAATATACAATACATATTCAAATGCCACCAATTGTGCCAATAATGTTTCTGTAGGGAATATTTTTCCTAATTCACAATTATATATTGTATTTAGTTGTCTTGTCTCTTTAATCTCCTTTAATCAGAAACAGCTTCTCAGCCTTTATCTTTCATTATTACATTGACATTTTTCAGTTCAAGCCAGTTTTTCTATTAAATATCCCACAGTCTATACTTCTTTGATAACTCCTCATGATTAGTTGGAGATTATGAATTTCTGTCAGGAATATGAGGTCAGTAACATTGTGTGCATCACATCTAGAGGCAGAGAATGTTGCTTTGTCCCCTTTTTTATTTTAACCTCTGTATTTTGTTTACTTAAAGAATATATTAAAAGACTGGTCCCCTGCCCTAACTGGTTTGGCTCAGTGGATAGAGCGTCGGCCTGCAGACTGAAGGGTCCCAGGTTCGATCAGGTCAAGGGCATGTACCTTGGTTGCGAGCATATCCCCAGTAGGGGGGTGCAGGAGGCAGCTGATCGATGTTTCTCTCTCATCGATGTTTCTAACTCTCTATCCCTCTCCCTTCCTCTCTATAAAAAAATCAATAAAATATATATTTTTTTAAAAAAAAAAAGACTGATCCCCTACATAAGTGTTACCTTTAAAATGTATGAATCAAAATTCTAAGCACAATAACAGTTTTCTAAAATAGAATCTCAATGGGCAAATAAATAATTAAGTGGTGCAAAGGACACAAAGACATATCTCTTGCAATTTAATTATTAGGAATACAGTTTACTGACTAAGCAATCTCCCTGAATATTCTTGTCTATATTTGCTACTTGAAAAGGAAACTTTTTACTAAACAATTTGAAATCCATGCAAAACTCAACACATTTAAACTATTGGCACCTTTAAGACCAAATAATAATTCCCTGTGAGTCCATCCTTTCCTATTCTATGTAGTATAAAAATAAAGCCATATAGACACTTTTTCAGATGCACCTCAAGGCAATATTAACAAAAAGGACAGTACTTTCTTTTTTGTCTTGCAAGTATATATGCTCCAAAGAAATCTAGATTGGAATGTTCAACTAAAAAAGCATTGTCCTTCCAAATGTATGCAAGTTAACGATACTAATTAAGCACTTGATGTTAGAACAGCAAATATGACTCCTTGAGAAGAAATGAAGAAAGCTTCTCTCAGGTGTGTCATCTGTGACATAATTATAATTGTAACCAAATCATGCTTAAAAACAAACTTATTTCCTCACAGTTAACATCATGTACCCAATCAAAGGAATGTATAAAAGAAATAATTTACCTTCCAGTTTGCAGATGTCAAGAGAAGTGATCTTTAAAAATAATATAATAGTGATCTTAAAACATCTGTAATACTTTCAACAATAAAGATAAATTTAAAAAAAAAAAACCTGTGGTCCTTAAATTCAAATTAAATTCAATACAAGAACTAAAATAAAATATTTCATGTATATTCACTACTCTATTGGTGGATAAGCACATTTAGATTCCAAAAAAATATAGTCAAGATCCACAAACCCCCTTCCACAAATTAGGAAAATGAATTTCCTCAAATGAAGAGATGTCGCTCTACATGACATACCAGTCTCGAAAGGGATTAGTTAATATATCCAGAGGTAAATGGAGTTCATAAAAACATATGGTAATTATAAAATATTTCAAAGAGTAAAAATGTGTCTTAGAGGGCAGGCATAGACAGAACAATGGAAAGTACATGTAAGATAGCAAATTTTGCCCTGGCAGGGTGGTTCAGTTGGTTAGAGCATCCTGCATACACCAAAAAGGTAGTGGGTTCCCTACAGGGCACATACCTAGATTATGGGTTTCATCCCAAGTTGGGGCATGTACAGTAGGCAACTGATTGATGTTTCTCTCTAACATAGATAATATTTCTCTCTTCCCTTCTCCCTCTCTCTAAAATCAATAAAAATATATCCTCAGGTAAGGATTTTTTAAAAAGGTAGCAAATTTTCAGAGGAAGGAAATACTTTCTTTATAGACAAACCCTGAAAGCAAACTATAACCACTGAGACAGAAGTCAAGATCAGCTTCTAAGTTCTTAGAATGGATTCTTTTAAAGTAAACTGGAGATTGTAAAAGAATTATACCCCCCCCCCTAAAAAATACACACACACACACACACACTTCCTTTCCTTTTTGTTTCATTTGTTTGCCCCTCTCTCACCCTTACTACTCTCTTTGAATATCTAATCTCATAAAAAGTAATATTGAAATTAACTGTTTCTACGGGACGCATAAGCCATGCCCACCAGTCAATCATGCAAATTAACCCAGCCAAGATGAAGGCCAGCAGTCACGGAGCTGGAGTAAACAGAGGCTTCCATTGCACCAGGAGTAAACTATCTGCCGGCCGGCTGGGCTTCTCCAGGCTCAGGCAACAACATAGTTGCAATATTGTTGCAATTATAGAAGCCTCGAAGCTGAAGCAAATAGCAGGCTTCCATTGCACCAGTGATGGAGGAAACTGTCTGCCTAGAGTCTACTAAGGCAACATTCTTTCAATTATAGAAGCCATGGAGCTGAAGCCAACAGGAGGCTTGGTTACCTGCTTAGACCTCAGCTTAAAGGAACAGTATCAATTATAGAAGATAAATAAAACCCAGAAACCTGCTTCCAGCCAGCCTTTCTGGGACATTGGGTCAATGGAAGCTTTGGGCAGTCTGAAAGTCTGAAAACAGCCCTCAGACCTGCACCCAAGCTGCCCACACCCCAATGGGGTGAGGGACCACACTGGGGGGCTTGGCCAGCCTGCAAACAGCCATTAGCCCCTCACCCAGGCTGACCAGACACGCCTGCAGGTGGCCATCCCCAGAGGGGTCCCAGACTGCGAGAGGCACAGGCTGGGCTGAGGGACCTCCCAAGTACACAAATTTTTGTGCACCAGGCCCCCAGTATACTATATAATAGTTTTAGTCTACTGTGTCTAGGAGATTAGCATTCTGGAAATTTCACCACGTAGAATTGAAGTTTATCTTTTTATTTACAGAATTTTTTTTCATTGTAATTTTAAATATGAGTTCTATTCCATCATTCTGTTTTTCTCTTCAAGGACTCCAATTATTCACATGATGGCTCTTCTTTGTCTTTCTTCCACTTCAACCACTTTCTGACTCTTCAGAGTTATTTCTTTATATCGTTGACATTCTCGTCATTGTTTGCCCACATCTTTCTATGATGCTTATTAAACTTTTGTGTAAGTCTATTCTCCATTGGATACTTTGTACTTTATTCTGTATTTCTAAAAATATGTATAAATAAAGTCTACCATTTTATTCCATTTCTTTTCTGAGTTCAATCAACTTTAATTTCTTCTTATGTACTTTTTCCCATTTTCAATCTTCATTTCTGAACTTGTGATACAAGGTGTTTTACATATCCCATTATTTGTTTGAAGGCATTTAATTCAGTTTTGAATACCCTGTTACAATCTTCTTCTGTGTCATGGTTGCTTTTCAAAGAGGAATTTCCACCAACTGAAATGTTTGGCTTCTCTAATCTATTTTGATCTTAAAGTAGTTTCATACAAATGAAGACTGATTACGTCTAGCCATTTCTTGGACAAGGTTGACAACATGACCAGTTTACATGATCTTTAGTTCAAGAGCACCCTCTCCTGTCTGTGTTGTGAAGTGCCATTTCTTTAACATTTGGCTTTTGGGGTGAGGGGGGAGTAGAAAAGTTCTATTTTGTTCAATTTTTTGTTCTATTTTATTTTGTGGTATTATATATTTCCCACCTTACTTCTTTTCCCCTCACCAACAAGATCTTAAAGGATGCTTTTGCCTTACTTTTAATCTTGTTTATCCCTAGAAGCATCACACACACACACACACACACACACACACACACACTGCTACCTATGTACTCTTAAATCCCTTCCTCTTTACTGAGTGTTTTTATATCTACCTTTTCCTCTTTTAGTATTTTCACATTTAGGATAAACTTTATTTTTCCAAGGGTGATTTTCACACAGTCCTCTTTGTCCCTTCCACACAATTTTTCCAGAAACCCTAAACTTTCCACAAAGATTGATAGTGAAACTCATGAGATGGCTCTACTGAAAACTGATGTTACTTTTCTACATACGGTAACTGAAACTTATACTGTCCGCTGTCTTCTAGGTCTGCTAAAGCTGAGGGATTTATGTGGCTTAATTTGTTTCTCACTGATCTGCACAGTTTTTGGTTTTTGTTTTTGGGAGGTGTAAAAGGACTTGAGATTTATACAGCAGCAATTAATTACTTCAGATACCTGGATGTTCTTCATTTATAATTCCTAACCAGATATTTCTTCCTTATGTCTGAAATTAGATTTCTGGTTTTATGTTTTTAATCTTGCAATGCATATTGTGGTGGATGCATTGTGTTGCAACCATATCCCCTCTTCAGAGCTGAGGCATCCCTTCCCCTAGCTGCTTGGAATCAAGGCTGCTGACTACTCACAGCTGTCACTTAGAGTGATGCTTCCCCAAAGGGAACTGCATTACCCATGGCTACACACACCCTCCATGCCATGCCACAGTCAGTAGCTGGTTGATGCGAGGATCCAAAGCTCAGCTCCCTGTGTTACTTCGTGACTACTCCAAAGGGCCATCCTAGCTAGAGAGTTCCCCATGGGATCTGCTGAGGCCTCAGTTGCACCTACATTGTGGATCAGCTTCTGTGTCTGCCCAATCCCAACTTCCTCACTTCCTTAGTGGCATGCATCCTGAACGCACTCTTCAATTTACCTTCTGCAAACATTCTCTACACCTCAGGGGATTTCCAGGGCATCTAATATAAAGACAATCACCATGAAAAAAAGTTTATTGAGTTATGAGCAGGCACTGTTGTAAATGCTCTGAATGCATTGTATACATTCACATCATTCTCACAAAAAAACTGTGAGGAAGATTACTAATATTATAGTCTTCATATCTCAGATGAGAAAAGGAACTCTTAGAAGAGATGAGCATACTGCCTAAGTGAATAAAGGTAACGGCGGAGCTGAAGCCAGGCGCTCTGACTCAAAGCCCATTCTCATCCACTTCACTGCCTCCCACACTGGCTTTGTGGTCACTGTTGCCCTGGTATGATGCTCAGTGGGCCCGTTCTTGGCATTATTCTATGCCCTGCTACACAGCATAGCCAGCCTATGTCATACACCAGAATGATCATAAATATTAAGATGTTTTTTATCTTTAAACATGTAATATTGTCCCTTGTGAATTGGCCATATGTTAATTGCTAAAGATGGAACTCACTGACCTTACAAATTTGTCTCTCAAAATGTTAGCATTTCTACATGTTTGTAAATCCAGCCTATTACCACTGCCCTACCATATGATTACTTTTTAATTGTTCACATATATTAGTAAGTAAACGTTAACAACCACTTCTCTGCATATTTGTTCTATGTCTCCCCTCCAAACAATACCAAAAAGAATATAACTTTTTCTCAAAAATTCTTACCTCCATCTTGAAATTTGCTCAGTCTTTCAAAATACGACGAGATGGGGACCTGCACAATATCTAGGATAGCCAGAAGGGTTCTTGTGAGCCTTAATAACTCACTGAAACTATAGAATCCAAAGTATATGAGATTCCGAGCCAGGTGGACCACCTTAATTAAAAAGGAGGTAGGGCACAAGAGACAAGGAAAGGAAAGGAAAACATTATGAATGAAAATTAACAGTGACTTTTTAGTATCTAAATTAGAGCTGTTATTTCTAAATATTCTAATTCTCTAACACCTGGAAATTTAAATAACTGCAGAAGCAACCACTAATCCTGATTTATTTAAGTTTAGAATTAAATCCAAATAAGACAAGCTCATCAACTTCATCAAAGTCCCACAGTCTCTCATCATTGATGTTTCTATCTCTCTCTCTCCCTCTTCCTTCCTCTCTGAAATCAATAAAAATCTTAAATAAATAAATAAAAAGTCCCACCAAGGAAGCAAGAAGACAAGATTTTAGGTGTTTAAAGGTGGTTAAAGAAGTTTACATTAGAATTATTTACCTCTTAATTAAATATTAAATTATTTAAGTCAGTAGGCTACCACTTACTAAATGGTTACATTAATGAATCACTTTAATAAATGGTTATTATCTATGAATTTGTCCACAATTATATGTTCCTTATGCTGCTTTGTGGCCTTCTGGATATTATATGACACACTAGGTATGAAAGCCAGCTTCCAAAACAGTCCCCGACATGTTTCCCTTCCATATTGTGTCAGGGTTAATCTGTGTGACAAACAAGTGCAGCAGAAGTTACGGCATGCACTTCCAAGATTAGGTCATAGATGACTGCAACTTCCATGTTGGGTTCTCTCTCTCTCTCTCTCTCTCCCTCTCCCTCCCCACCTTCCTCCCTCCCTTTCCCTTTTTTTTCTCAGGGGAAGCCAGGAGCCATGCCATAAAGACATAAGCAAACTATGAAAAGGCTACCTAGTCAACATCCAATAAGAAAATTTAGCTACCAACAATCACATGGGTGAGCTTAGAAGCCCCAGGTGACTGCCACCTCAATCAATATCTTGATTATAATCTCATGAGAGACCCTGAGCCAGAACCCCACAGCTAAACACTCCCAGATTCCTCACCCATAGAAACTAAATGTTTGTTGTACTAAATATTTGTTACTTTGAGATGCTAAGATTGAGGAGTGATTTTTTACACACCTGTAGGTAGCAAATACACCAGGTAACAAGTAAACAGCATCTTCTCTATAGTTTTGTCATTATATCTCCAAAATGATATTATAACTAGAGGCATTTCAATTCAGTTTAATGAGACTAAAAACACCACCTCCATGGATATGAAAATATGTATCCAAACATATCATAATTATGCAAAACTGTCTTTGTTCATTAAAGGCAACAAAGCTTACACAAATGGAATGAAACCAAAAAAAAAAAAAATCAAGAAAAACAGTAGCTAATCATAAATAAAATATTTTGTATTAGACATCAGATATAATTAATGCATCAAATCTATTTTTAATGAATGGCAGAGAGAATCATACCTTCATGAAATAAACTACTTGATTACCAAAGCATCCTAAATGGGGAAAAATCTTTATGTTCAATGTATCTAATTTTTTTACAGGAAAAACTGAATAACTTCATGAATGAATTGTTTCTCAGAATACCTCAAATGTCAGTTTGTTTTTTTCTTTATCTCCAAAAGGGAAGGGCTGATTTACAACTTCTTTCAAGTATTCCTCCACAAATTCCATTGTCAGTGCAAATTTCCTCTTCATATCATTTCTAGAACAGTCAGTTATAGAATCATATCTGCAAAGATAGAATATAAAGCAAGTTAATTTTATTGTAATCATTAAAATAAAAAATATATACAGCCCTAACCAGTTTGGCTCAGTGGATAGAGCGTTGGCCTTTAGACTGAAAGGTCCCAGGTTCGATTCTGGTCAAAGGCATGTGCCTTGGTTGCAGGCACATCCCCAGTAGGAGGTGTGCAGGAAACAACTGATCGATGTTTCTCTCTCATTGATGTTCCTAATTCTCTATCCCTCTCCCTTCCTCTCTGTAAAAAATCAATAAAATATTTTTTTAAAGATATACATAACTTTAACTTCCTGGCTTCTTTTTCTTAATATATTTTTATTGATTTCAGAGCCACTGAGCCACACCGTTAGGGCAGCTTCCTGGCTTCTTAAGCTTGGATGGTAATAATCAACATTCTTCGATGTTTTGTCCTAAACTGTGCAATGGGCTATTGCAAAATAAGATAACACAGTGAAACACCTAACTCAGAGTATGCCGTAGCATTAAGTACCCAACAAATTGCTATGCCTGTTGGCAATATAATCTGTTTATATTTCCAGAAGGATGTTTCTGTGATCAAGAGTTGTCACTTTACTTTCTAAAAAAAGAGTATCCTGTTTGCATTTGGAAGATAACAACCTGAGTAACACAGGAATGCCTTTCTCTGTATTTTATCTCCAAATTGATGTCATTTTGCTTTTATTTCATCTACTGAATGTAAAGTCTTGGAGAAATTTTTGCACACATACTCATGAATAGTGATCTTGGTGGGGATTTCCGTCCAGAGCCTGGCATAGCGCACAGGCACCACGGACTCCTGGGGGTCCCGGTCGACGTGCATGTGCAGCATGAGGCGACAGAAAGATGCTCTGAGGTCAAACGGCAGGCTCTCATCCGACACGCACCGCAGGATCAAATCCACAGAGAGCTGTGTCGAAATCTGGTTGATGGCCAGATACTGGCGATCCAAGCACATCCTTGCAAAGAGGTTTAGCTGGTACCTTAAAAAATTTAAACGGAGTATATCATTTGTCTTGATAAAGTTCTTGAACAGCACAGGATCAGTCCGTAAGTACTTTTATGACACCAATATTTCCAAGAGTATGTAATGAAGTCAAGCTTTGTTGGTAGTAGGTTAAGTAATCAAATAACAACATATATGTGAGATTATCTCTATGCCTGTGCAGTTGCCATTTCCCTTACTTGGTCCAGCAACATGCGTCTGGTGGAGACAGTCACTGGAGTCTCTGTTCCAGGTTTCCTGGGATCACAGATACACCCTGACGACCATGATTATAGCTCACATGAAACTCAGCTCTGGACTCTAGTATCTACACTCTAAGCTTAGATCCACTCAAATGTGTTCCACCCAAATGGCATCAGGACAGATTCATCAGCCTCTGAGATCAAAGATTAGCCTCCGGCTTTATGGCTAGAGCGGTAGGAACCAGGGAACAGGAGTCCTTCCCTGCCTTTCCTAAATTCCTGTCATTTGGGCCCAACTTAACCCAAGGGCTTCTGCCTTGGTTTTCATCCCATAAGTTCAAAGACACCAGCTAGGTTCCTGCTCACACTATACTGACCACCAGAAACTACCATCAGAACCCTGGCTGCCATATGCCACTACTGAGCTTGCGTAACTGTAATACCAGCGTCTCTTAAGCCTTAGGTCTCTACATATGTATAAGCACTACATACCCTAAACTACTGGCTACCTCTCTCTGAGGCCACATCTGTAGCTGGTTCAGCTTCCCTGGCCCGAGTTCCAGCTCTCTCTCAACTCCATTTCTTAGGTCCTCATATGTCTCTCATATGCACCCACTCCAATAAGTAATAGAAAAAACCCTTTGCTGCACAGTAATCCCAACAATTCCAAATTAGTGGGAAATCAGGAAATTGGTAAATGTGGAGAACACAGATGTTAATTTTTATTCTTAATATTTTAAATAATACGATATATTTAAGCTACTTTTTAAATTGCCTCTTCCTGGATACCTGCCTTTTAGAAGTCTCAGAGAATCTCTTTCAATGAATATGTGAGATTGAGAACTCCAGGTCTCTATAATACTTTACCGGTAATAGGTAAGAACTTCTAGATCAGCTTTGGTGCCTTCTTTGGCTTCCTGAGCAAGGTGCCTGATAGCTTTGCCGTGAGGTTCCTTATTGCTGTCAATCCAGTAGAGCCAAACTTCCTCATCATCAATGTCGTCTGAAAGGATGGAGCTCTCCAGCGGGTTGTCCATTTGCATTGAGACCAGCCTTGAAATTAACAATATACAATATCTATTAAGAATTTTACCAAGAAATATGATACAGCACTATAATGCTTATAAATAATGAACAGGAAAAGATGACTCCATCAGCTGGGCTTACTTGGTTTGAATGAGAATGTCTGCATTGCCTGGGCTCAGCATAAATTTGCAAATGAGTTCCTGAGTTACAGGTATAGCGGTGGTATTGGACACACACAGATCTGATAAATAATCCAAAAATCTGGCAAAAAAAATTAAATTGAACATTAAGAAAAGGCATTTTATAAAATCATACCAGAAACAGATTTGGGGACATACAAACATGACCTTTAAGATACATTTGTTAATATTATTTCCATGCACATTTCTCCAATGTGTTGCTCATCTACTACATCATTAGAAACATATTAAACATCAAATTATTTGTATTTAATACAAATATTTCTAAAAAGGATATAAGCTCACTTCTATTTATTCAATGCACAGCACATTGATTTACAATGTTTAGAAAATCATTTATCTGCCCTAAAGTGAAATAAGCCCAGAATTGAATATCAAAACGAAAGCAGATCAAAGCTAGTGCTGTCCTGAGTCAAACAGGAGCGCAGCACACACTTCATCAAAGTGCAATCAGAGGCCCATTTCCACCTGCTAACGTTTATTGGCTGTGCTAATTATAATTAGTTAAGAAAATTTTATCAGTTGGCTTGGTTTTTCTGCATTCATTTCTCCCAAATAAGGCATCATAGTGCAATACAAAGAGAATTTGATGTGGAATCAGAAACCCTTGATATACCACTGATTCCATTCTTTCCTATTGGGCTATTGTTGAGTAAACTATTCCCCAGTCTTCTTTTTCCTCATATCTAAAATGTGGATAATAATATACAACCAGTGTACTTCGTGAGAACATGCAAGGATTTAAATGACACAATGTATATGAATATATTTAAAGCATTATAAAACTATATGTTTTTACATTTAAATATGTCTAGAAGGGGTTTAGGTCTGCTATAAGGCAATAACTCTCTATCATACATAATTATTATAGCAATAAGCCTCATCTAGTTTTGTTCATAAAAGGGATATAAAGAATTTTAACTTGAAGAAGTTCTAAGAATACAGCAAAAAAGCCACCAATCCCCCCGGAAAAGAATGCTGCGTAAACCACTTCACACCTTGGCTCACGATTTCTCCTGAGCAAACTGACAAATGTCTCTATTTCTTTTGCTGTGATGTGTTTCTCTAGTAGTTTTCTGTTGTTGTGCAACAAAGCTGTGATGGTATCTTCTGCCAAAATATCATAGCCAATCTGGGACTGCATGACACAGAAATTCTTAGCAATATATTCCTGCAAAAAGAAAGGCTGTCAGAACGCACTGCCAAACAGCTTAGATATGACAGGTTCCATTATGGTCAGCAACATTGACTGAATTATTCATAACAGAAAACTCACTAAAAATTATTGTCCAAGGAAAAGCAAGTAAATAATTCTTCAGCAATAGGACTTTTGAAGGAAGAAAATGAAAATATTAGCTTATACCTCATTTAAGTTTTAACAGAAATACTATATACCTAGAAATATTTTTAAATATGGGTGCTTATACTCTTGAAGTATAAGTGAGAAAAATAAACCTAGTTAAAGTAACAATTTTTATGACGTGTCAGCTAAAGATTTCACCACACTAACAAACACCCTTCTTCCAATCCTCTTTAAAAGTCATAAGCAATGATTTCGATATAATTATGGAAAGAAAATAACTCTGTGATCTATACTCTTACACAGAAAATTATGCAGGTAGACCTAGGTGATTTTTCTTTTTGTACAATATGCCACAATGATCTACTAAATCTTTAAAATAATGATAACATTTCTTACCACTTTTCACCTTTAAAAAGCTATCAAATAAGATAACATGGTTAATCACTTCATTGATCAGATCCACTCATCCAATCATGTTTCCTAAAAGTCTACTTCATTCCAGGCACTCAGCATAAGGCAGTGCACAAGACAGATAAGCTTTCATAGAGCTCTCATCTAGGGCAGAAAAGGTGGGTAAATGAGCTCATGAGTAAGATAACTTTACATGTTGATAAGCGAAATGAAACAACGAAAAGGATGGGGAAAGGTAGGAACCTCAGCTAGAGGAGATGCTGAGGAAGTGACATTTGAGGCAGGATGGAAACTATGAAAACACTGAAGTGGTGAAAATGATAAAAAGGAGGCAACATGGCTGGGGGAGCCATCTAGGCTGTGAGAGTAGCAGGTGCAAAGGCTCTGTGGTCGTGAAGCCAAGCTTTTTGTGCTCTGTAAACAAAGGGCAGCCACTGGAGCTAGATGCTGCAACTGAGCTGAGAAAGCAGGAGCTGAGATTGGAGAGGTAGATCTTCACAGGCCGTAGTAAAGGAAAAGATACTGTGCTAAGGGCGAGAGGAAGTCATTGGGGAGTGTCAATCACGCATTATTTAATGTGCTCCCTACTCTTCACACTAACTCTCCTATATTCCAAGCCCCTGTTGCTTATTTCCCACAGTCTGTGTACAAGTAAGACTGGTAAGCCTACTCCCTCCCACAATCAAAACGTCTTCACTTCAGTTTCCTGGGTATTCTCCTTGGGGATGTATCTCTGTCACGTGGGAGAATTCATTCATTAGATAGTAGTTTTGCTTTTCTTTTCTTTTTTCTTTTTTTTAACTGGAACCTATCTATTCCTTGAAAATTATATTGGTTGCACAAATCTAATTATATTTCAGGCAGCAATTTTGTGGCCTTTCAGAATAATGGCTTTATGTTGGATAGCCAATTAAATAAAGGAACTGTCTTCTGTTAGTACATCATTTTAAAGACACATATTGATTTTCACACTTTTATGACCATTGTAATTATACTATAGTATAATGCAAACCTCCGAGATGTTTGATAAATAGGTCAAGACGTTGACAAATAATCAAAAGAAATTAGAGATGCTGCCAAATTCTATAAATAATAATAAACAGAGATTCAATGTGGGTTAGTGCTAAATCACAAAAGAACTCCCTCTGAGGACTCTGTAAAACATAGCTACAGATAAAGGGAAACAAGCTAATTATGCAAAAAGGTGAAAGTAAGTCTGCTTACATTTTAAAATCATGTCCTAAAAATATTAGAAAACTGTTCTATGCTTAATACAAAGCATTCTTAGTTCAACAGAAATGAGAGAAGTATTGAACTGCAATGTGCACAGCACATGAGGGAAAATAAAATCTAAGTCTAGGGAATGCTGGGAATTGTTTTCTTTTGTCAGCTCAAGGGTCTACATCTTGAACGACATCCCAAAAGAGATAAAGGGTGGTCCATCCACAGTCATATACTCTAAAAAGAACAAAAAGCAGATTTAATGTTCTGGAACTTCATTTTTTTCCCCCAATAAAATAAAGACGACCCTTTATCTCAGTATGTCAAATGGATACAGTGAAGCTGGGACAAATCATTCCAATGACAGCATGTTCACTTGGGAAGAACGATGTTTGTAAGTAGGAGTATATTAAAAAGTATTTAAGGATTTGTTTATATAGTTGCCTTCCTCGCTCTTGCCCCTTGTCATAGTATTTATCTTCTGACTAATCTGTTTTACATATTCTTGTTAGACCTTTTCTTAATCTTTAAACAGAATTTCAAAAACAATGTATTTTAACACATTTTTCTTAGAGCAAAAAATTTTTTTTCTTGCCAAAAACCATTCAAATTGCTAAAAGGAAATCGTGTGATGAGTAAGAGCCTGGGTTTGAATACTGTCTTCAGTCATAAAACTGTTTAATCTTTGGAAAGTTATTTAAACTATTTGTGCTTTGGTTCTTCATCTTAACCCAGAACTAACTGAGTTAAGTTGTAAGAAGTGCTCAGAGGTGAGCCTGGTACAAACTAAGCACTCAATAAATACCACCAACTATTCCCAAATAACCTCCAACTTCTAGGCCGGAAGTCCTAGGCCCTACCTGTGGCTTAGCCCAACCTGCCTTACCAGCCCTCTCTCACACCGTCCTTCCCCACAAACTAAACACACCAGCAACATTTCCTGCATTATACACTCACCTCTCAAACTGGCTAAAAGAAAAATGGGACACTAGTCTACCTAATAATTTTAAAGAAACAAACATGCATATTATTGAACACATTGCAAAATGTTACATAATTTTAAGATAAAAATGAGATAAAAGAAATGTCACTTGCAGTTGACAACTTTTAGCTATGTCCCTAGACACACCTGGCTTCCTTGTCTGCACAGCTGGGAACATCTTTGGGCAAAAGTGCCCTAGAAAGCACTCATCCTTCTCTTTTCATAGATCCGTCTTTTCTAAAATGCCTGTCCCCTTACTATATATCCATGATAATGATTCTCATCCTACTCCAGTGCTTCTTTCTCCAAGCAACCTTTCTGGATTCCCTCAGCCACAACTGAGCTATCCCTCTTCTGAATTCCGTCAATGTTTTATCTCTCACATCCCCTCTCTGCCTCTCCTTTATATTTTAGATGCACAAGCCATATCTTTCCCACAAGACAATGAACTCTTTGGCCTTTACTTAATGATGTGATTGATACCTCATATGCTCCTAAAAAGCTGAGAAATGTCTCAGTCTTCTTTTTTAAAAAATATATTTTATTGATTTTTTACAGAGAGGAAGGTAGAAGGATAAAGAGTTAGAAACATCGATGACAGAGAAGCATCGATTAGCTGCCTCCTGCATACTCCCCACTGGGGATGTGCCCACAACCAAGGTACATGCCCCTGACCAGAATCGAACCTGGGACCCTTGAGTCCGCAGGTCAACGCTCTATGCACTGAGCCAAACTAGTTAGGGCTGTCTCAGTCCTCTTTACATGATGCATCCCGCATGCCCTCGACCCAGCAGGAACTAATACCATGCACACAGACAAACTTAGACATCCTCCCTCAACAATTCTAATTTTACATGGAAGAATAAATGCACACGTCAGCTCAAAAATACATACAGGTTATTTTTGTGTGTTCCCAATATGACACATTTCATTGCAAAGTGCAATTTTCCATTCCTATGTTATATGTTCTAGAACAGTCACCAACGAACCTTGCCCACACTGTAAATGTTAACAGAGGCCGTGACCAGCTGCCCTCTGACCTGATTTTTCCGGTAGTCCTGCTGCGAATGCCTCAGCACACGGTAGCAGAGCCTCAGCATGTACTTGTAGGGAGCATATCTTTGGTCCCCCAGATCTTCGAGTCTCAGCATAGGGCCTTCTCCTGCTTTCTCCTTAAAGGGTGCTTTAAGAATCCCAAACACCTACCAGGAAACAAAGCAAAAGGAAAACCACCTATTCTGATGAATGAAGACAGATGTTTTGCAATGTGTTTTAATTTTTTTTAATAAGCACAATGATTCAAAAACACTTTTGAAATATTAATGAAAAAAAAATTTAGGATACAGGATCAATATATTAAGAAACAGAAAAACATTGATAAAAGAATTCCCTAAATTGAATGACAAAAACATTATTTAAATAAAACACTTAATTTTGATTAGATATTGTATTTTATTAAAATCAATATAAAGATGTTGGGTTGTACCAAGTTACATTAACATATTCAGATAAATTAAAATATAGTTTGATTTCTATTGGCTTTATAATTGCATCTATTCTATAGCTTTCTAAAAATCAAAATAATACAAAAAACATTTATTTTCACTCGAAGCTGACATCAGAAAATTGCCTCCAAATATTGCTTCTAAACTTCTTTATAAAACAATTTATTGTTCTTGGCACATAACAATGTAGCCAAACCAATGAATCTATCAGCAAATAAGGACCCACATGGACAGCTGGTGGTACCCAGCGACCCAGATTCTTTTCTAAGGTTACTAATTGAGAAGTATTTAAAAAGCATTAAGGAATTTAACTCTTTTAGGCAGCAA
>PVJC01010653.1:0-43276 GCA_004026665.1 Murina feae | reverse complement strand
TCCCTTAAAGCCGACCTCCTTACGTGGCCTTGAATCTTCCTTATTCTTGGGCACCTCAGAAGCCCCCATCGCTGTTTCCTGTGCCCTAGCTCAGGTCCCAGGGGTGATGGGCCAAACAGGAAGCCAACTCAGGAGACGTGTGTGTGTGTGTGTGTGTGTGTGTGTGTGTGATGGCACTGGAGTCTTAATGCCTGTGTTTATTGGCTGAGTGTAAGTGTTAGAATGTAAAGCAGTGACTGCATGCTTGGCTGGTTTTTTGAGAGCACAGGTGTGTGTGTGTGTGTGTGTGTGTGTGTGTGTGTGTGTGTGTGTGTAAGCTGGGACATACTTGTTAGTCCAGGTGGGGAATGGTGTATGTGTAAGGCTGAGAGATAGTTTGTGACTGAATTTGAGGGAATGATATACAAGCCAATGGGGTGGACGCCGTGTCAGGGCTCTGTACCCAGTCAGGAGCCCCAAGTGTTGCAATGAGAGCAAACTGCTCTCCCTGTCATCTCTCCACTATATATTGAGCCATCATTGAAACACCGGTTGGTCTTGAGGAAGCAGGAGGACTAAGGTGCATGGAAACCCTGGGTCCACCCAAGGCAGGAACAGTGTCAGTGGGCGTGAGCAACACACCAGAGTTGCCAGCGTGGCACTGGTGCCTGGGGGAAAGGGACCCAAAGGCCTGCTGGAAAGACGCCAGACTGGGATAGCACTTGGCAAGAGGAATGTGCCATGAAAACTGGGTTTCCATGTCCCTCACTCCCTGTGAGCTGGAGATGTTCCAACATCAAGGCTTTCCAGTCCCTCTGTGTCTTTTACCAATTTGGGGGCACATGGCTCCTCAACTTTCCTTCCCCTTCTCCGCAGCCACCACCACCAGGAAGCCCTCGGTCTGGTATGGGTGGGCTCTTTGACAGTGGGAAGAACTTGGGGTTCAGACAGGGAAGCAGTGGCTGCTTGATAAGAAGCTCACCTGGGCTGAGTGAGGTGCAGGAGAACAGGGAGGAGGGGTACATGGCGGTCAGGGCCAGGTGGAGATGGAGAACTGGAAGTTGGGAGAACTAAACAACTTGGGAGGAGGTTGACGAAGTGGACAATTGGAAACTGGGACCTTGGGTGTTCAGAAGGTATGGCCAGTCAGTCCTCAGATCTACGGTGAGCGGATATTCCAGTGGGAGGCCAGCCTGGCACTGTGAACACCTTCCCAGCCACACATCTGGCTGAGAGCGCTGGGACAGCTCCCCTTGTTCCTCCTTCAGCGGTCCCTCTCTGTCTGCTCTGTGTTGTTGTTGTTTTAAGGAATCGTGGGTGGGAGAAGGGAGGCATAAAAACAATTGGAAGGTAAGACTCCTGGGTCCTGAAAAGGTCATGCATTTGATTACGTATGAGGACTCATACTTAGAACCTCCTTCCAGGACCCTCTCCCCACTTCTCAGGAGAGCGCAGCAGCCAGAGAAGGAAACTGAGTCTGTGGTTAAACTCAGCCAGGGGCCCAGCTCTTGGCTCCTAGAACAGTCTGAGTGTAGAACAGTCTGAGTGGGCCTGACGGCTCACTCCCTTTTCCTTGCCTCCCGGGCCCCTGAGTGCCTCCGCTCCCCAGGGCTGGGGTCTCCTGTTGGCCTGGGGCTGCTTGCCTTCTTTCACCCCTCCTTTCCTCCCCACAGCTGGGTGGGGTCCCTGGGCTTGGCTGAGGCCCCTGTGGCCACAGTGTGAGGGCCGGGCGGGGGACGGCGTCGGCGTTTTTAAAAATAAACCGACCGCAGGGAAACCAACGGAGCCGGCCGGGGCTGGGCAGAGGGGGAGGGGGCGGTCAGGGGGAGAAGGCGGGAGAAGCGGCCTGGTCTGGGGGTATTTTGGGGCCCAGCACCGCGGTGGTTTGCTTAGGTAGGAAATCTGCTTTCTTCCTCCCCCTCCTCCTCCCCCTTTTCTCTTCCTCCTTTGCCTTTCTGTTTGCCTTTGCCTTCCTAGCCCAGTCTCTTTCCATCACCTCCTTGTTTATACTGGTTTCCTCTAGCTCCCTCCCTTTTGTCTTTCCACCTTCTGCTCTTTTGGGTCCTTGCCTGTTCTGTCCCCAGTGCCAGTTCCCCCCGTTTCCCTTCCCCCACCTCTGGGGGCTTTTACATCAGTTCCTCACCCTGTGCTGGGTGCTTGGCTCCCGTGGGTCCCTGGGTCTCTCCCTCTCCCCTTCCTACTCCATGTTTCTCTCTCCCTTTCTGCTGGGACCCTGCTCCTGCCCCAGCTGCTACCCCGCCTCAGCCAACACTCTGCTTGGGGCATCAGAGGCTCCAGGAAACCCTGGCTGGGAAGCACCAGGACTTTCGTTGGGACCAGATTTGAGGAAGGTTTTGGTGCCTCAGATTTGGAAGTCCATGTCCATGGGGTAATTGGGCAGGGGGAGCATCAGGTGTGCACTTGGGGAGCCGTGCAGGAGTGTCGACTGCGCACGCCCTTCACTGCAACCCCAAGACCCTAGATCTTCCTGAGGATTGGTGTCACGCACACACAGCATGCCGGCAGGCGGGTCTGGGAACCCTGGGCTCCTGGGTTCCTTTTCAGCTTTACTGAAGGCACCACCAAGTACATTGGCTTTTGAGAATCCCCGTCAGGGAACTGTCCAGGGTCAGCCTCTGAGGACATCTTTTGTTTTTTTTTGTGTGTGTGTGTGTGTGTTTTTTTTAGTGAGAGTCTCAGTAATGGATGCCTATCTATGCCAGCTAGGAATTGTGGAGGGCACCTCCTCCCAGGCTGCCCCAGGGAGGAGTACAAGGCTCCTGAGGGAGGACTAGTCTGGTAGCAGCAGCAGGATGGCACTAAGGGCATTCTAAAAGACCCTCGTGCCCCACATCTTCACAGCTTTCTTCACTCACTGTGCTGGAAGGGTGAAGACCAGCTACTTGGGCTGTGAGCTACGTGTTCGAGGACACTGAGGCATGGAGGGGTGTGGCTATAAGCCAGTATCATAGCCACCCCAATTGCTTATCCCAGAGGGGCATGAGGACTTCAAGCTCTTCCATCCCACCAAAGGGGTACCACTGGTTCCATGCAGCAGGAGGTGCCCACTGCCCGCTTGAAAGACATTCTTGCCTCAGCCACAGTCTTGGCTTGGCGGCAGCCCTGTTCCCTCTCAATGTCTCAGTGTCTTAGCCATCGCTTCCTCTTGCTCCCAAGGCGCAGAGTCTCTGCCAAGAGATTCCTTACCAGGGACATGAGGACAAGGCCTTGGGGAGACCAGCCTGGGCCACTGCCTTAGTCAGAAGCTGAAGTGAAGACAGGAAGTGAAATATGGGGTAATGCTGGGAAACTCTGGAATGGGGGTCACTACAGTCCCCTAATATTTTTCCTCCTTCCCAGGCTGCTCTTTGAGTCTCATCTTTCCTCTCTAAGTCCTTGACTATGGCCTCTTTCCAGACCACTCCCAGAGATCAGGATCCCTAATTCTCACCTCATCCAGGTGTGGCTCTGTAAGAGGCATCTGTTTCTCTGAGGCCTTTGCATACCCCCAGCTACATCACAGTGAACCCTGCTTCTCGCCTCCTTAGTTGGGTGTTAAGCTGTAGTCTTGGCTTCTGCTCTCCTTCCACAATGCCACCTGAGCTTGGTCCTGGGACCCAGTCCTCGCTGGCCCCTCCTCTTACCTCTAATTCCCCATTATCTCCAATTCTTCCCTGACCCCTCTGTTCTCTTCTCCTTGTGTTGAGGTTGAAATCCCAGAGCTTACCATCTCTCTGCATTCTTCTCCTCCCCCCTAAGTAGTGCTTCCATGTCTCCCCAGGAGGAAGCTCACTATGGCTCCAGTCCCCTGGCCATGCTGACAGCGGCGTGCAGCAAATTTGGTGGTTCCAGCCCTCTGCGGGACTCAACAACACTGGGCAAAGCAGGCACAAAGAAACCGTACTCTGTGGGCAGTGACCTCTCCGCTCCAAAAACCATGGGAGATGCCTACCCAGCCCCCTTTTCAAGCACCAATGGGCTCCTCTCACCTGCGGGGAGTCCTCCAGCACCCACTTCGGGCTATGCCAATGACTACCCACCCTTTTCTCACTCTTTCCCTGGGCCCACAGGCACCCAGGATCCTGGGCTCCTAGTGCCTAAGGGACACACTTCTTCTGACTGCCTGCCTAGTGTCTACACCTCTCTGGACATGGCACACCCCTATGGCTCCTGGTACAAGGCAGGCATCCATGCAGGCATCTCACCAGGCCCAGGCAATGCTCCTACACCTTGGTGGGACATGCACCCTGGGGGCAACTGGCTAGGAGGTGGGCAGGGCCAGGGTGATGGGCTGCAAGGGACACTGCCCACAGGTCCTGCTCAGCCTCCTTTGAACCCCCAGCTACCCACTTACCCAGCCGACTTTGCCCCCCTTAATCCAGCCCCCTACCCAGCTCCTCACCTTCTGCAACCAGGGCCTCAGCATGTCTTACCCCAAGATGTCTATAAATCCAAGGCAGTGGGCAATAGTGGGCAGCTGGAGGGGAGTGTTGGAGCCAAAACCCCTCGTGGCACAGGCACAGGGGGCAGCGGTGGGTATGGGGGCAGTGGAGCAGGGCGCTCCTCCTGTGACTGCCCTAACTGCCAGGAGATAGAGCGCCTGGGGGCAGCAGCAGCCGGGCTGCGGAAGAAGCCCATTCACAGCTGCCACATCCCGGGCTGTGGCAAGGTGTATGGCAAGGCCTCACACCTGAAGGCGCACTTACGCTGGCACACGGGCGAGAGGCCCTTCGTCTGCAACTGGCTCTTCTGTGGCAAGAGATTCACCCGTTCGGACGAGCTGGAGCGCCACGTGCGCACTCACACCCGGGAGAAAAAGTTCACCTGCCTGCTCTGCTCCAAGCGCTTTACCCGGAGCGACCACCTGAGCAAACACCAGCGCACCCACGGCGAGCCAGGCCCAGGGCCCCCACCCAGCGGCTCCAAGGAGCTGGGGGAGGGCCGCAGCGTGGGGGAAGAGGAGGCCAACCAGACACCCCGACCTTCAGCCTCTCCGGCACCCCCAGAAAAAGCCCCCGAAGGCAGCCCGGAGCAGAGCAACCTGCTGGAGATCTGAGCTGGGTGGAGGGTCTCCAGTCTCAGGGCTGCTTGCCAGCCTCTCCTGGCTCCGGGGACCACTGCTTGCCCCTCACTCCTTTGCCCCATGCATGCTGCCCTTTGGGGTGCTCTCCATCTCTCCCCTGGCTATTCTGAGCCTGGGTAACTCCCTGCATGCCTCCTCAGCTCCCCTCCTCCCCTTGCCATAGCCCATCCCATAAACTCTCATCTTGGGCCCTCACCTTGTGCCAGATTCTGTACTCTGGCTTCCTAAACTCTTCTCTCGCCCTTGCTCACAGCGTCTCTCTCTTCTGCTCTTACCACAACAACTCACTTTCCTTCCATGTGGACTCCCAACACTTCATTTTTCTATGTTATTAGCTCCTTGACATCCTTCCTTTCAGCTTCCCAAGCTTAGTTACCACTATCCCCTTGCTTCCAGGCTCCCCAAGTTCTCATTCCACTGCTGACAGTGCTCCAGAGCATTCTTCCTTTCTACGAACACAGTGATGATCACGATGATGATGATGATAATTTATTGCCCCCTGGTGGCCTCTTCATTAGGGACCAGAGTTAGGGGGATTGGGGTTAGTGACCTGGCAGGGAGCAGGGTACCAAAAGGGGGGCAGACCAGTGGGGATCTAATCCCAAACATGGGGTGACCCCAGGGTCAGGGAGGCTGCCCCCAGGCCTGTATATTTAACCCCAATGTTCCAAGAGAAATGAATAATAATAATAATAATAATAATAATTCTATTTATCTAAGTTATGATGACAGGTCAGGTAGAGTGAGCTGGGGAGGGGGGTGGAGGTCCATTTCTGCTATGGAAATTTTAGCCAAATGCATCTCTGTACAGAAGAAGTGTTAGTAGAGATCTTGTTACTAGAATTTCTATCATCAGGGTCTCAGTTAAAAGAGTTCCTCTTTAAATGGAATCTGCTAATGGGGTTAGCTTGATGGGTTAAAGAGTGATGGGGTATCTCTCAATTAGGGAATCCCTAATATTCCCACCCCCAGCCAGAAGCTGTGAAACTTCAAGTCCTATGGAGGGGGGGAGGGGTCGGGGGACTGGAATTACCCCAGCTTCCTCTAACCCAGAACCAGTTCTTCCACTTCTCCTCCCCTGACACCATGACCCCATCAGGCTAATCCCTTGTTGCCATGGTTATGGAGAATTTCCAGCTGCCATTTTAGACAGGCTCATTGGAGAAGCCCACCTAAGAGGAGGAGGACATTGGGTTGGAGGTGCTTCTCCTGACGAATAGGTGGGGAAGGCTTTCTCTGGGATCAGATTAAAATAAATCAAGTATTTATTGAGTGCCTACTCTGTGCAAGGCGCTGTGAACTAGGCTGGTGCCTAGAAGCCGTGGAAAAGAAGTTCTAGAGCTAGGAGGACATGCTAGCAGGTCCCTAAGCTGATTTGGGTGCGTACAGAGGCCCCCAACCTGGGACTTTCGATGCTCCCACCTCCAGTGACTTTAAAGCCGCTTCGTGCCTTTGAATACCTTTCCTGTGACTTTGGATCCTCCTTTTCTGTCTCCTGCTCCCTCAAGGCCCCCAGTTGAAGGGTTAAAGCCGCTGGAGCTTGGGGAGAGGGTAATAAAATGGAAGGGAAGGGATCATGCCCTCATGGAGTCTTTTCTTTTTCTTTTTTAATTTAATAAATAAAAAGTTCGATGTTAAACTCTGTCCTGCTGGGGAAAGGGGAATCGGAAGGGAAAAGGGTGAGCCACAGGATTTTTCTTTGGCAAGTCGGGGGCTCCTCACGGGCGTCTATGGAGCTGGTTTGCACTTTACGCCGCGGGAGAAGCTCGGGCCGCAGCTCTGCAGCGGGTCCCGCGTGGGCCGCGGGGCGCTCTCCGCCGGGCGGGGAGGCGGAGCGGTTCGTCCCTGCGCGCTTTCTCGGGCTCCGCAGCCATGAGCCCCGCAGGCCGGGGCGGGACCCGGACCCACGCCGGACCCAGACCCACGGAGGGGCGGCTCCCGCGGGCGCCCGGCCCGGCACGCACCCCGCCCCCGTCCCGGCCGCAATCAGTCGTGCCCGCCGCGGAGGGAGCGGAGGAACAAAAGCCGCTCTGTGGCGGCCATCCCCGGCCACAATAGGGCTTTGTGCGGCCCTCGCCCCCAGGCTCTCCTGCTGGACCAAGGGGGCTCTCGGGCCGCGCCCCCGGGCCCGGCTGCCAGGGCGCCCCGGCCCACCGTCCCTCTCGCACGGGCTCGGGAGCCGCGTGGCGGCGCCACAGGGGGCGGCCGGGCGGGAGGAGGTGGGGCCGGGGCGGCGCGCCGGGCGGTCTCGGGCGCTGCGCCCTCCCCGCTCGGCCGCCCGCCGCCAGGTGCGAAACCTCCCGCCCGTCGGCGCGGCTTCAAAGCCGCTTTGAAGAAACCCGCGTCCCGAGGACGTCCCGGGGCTGCGGGCGGGGGACGCCGGACGCCGCCGCGGAGAGGAGACCCGGAGGGGCCCGGGCTCCCGCCCGCCCGCGCCGAGACCCCCCGGGGCCTGGCCGGCTCGCCGCCCGGGCTCCGCCTGTCCGGTGCCAGCTCCCGCCCGCCGCAGCCCCGCGGCCCTCCCTCCCCGGCCCCTCGGCCCCTTTCATCTTCCCTAGACTCCGCTTGGGGTTTTGCTGGTTTCTGGGAGATAAAAACCGCCTCAAACGGCGGCGGCGCGCCGCCAGGACAAACAGGGCCGGGCGGGCCATGTGCGCCTGGTTACGGGCCCCGGCCGGGTCGCCGGGAAGGGGCGGCGGGCCGAGCTCCAAGCGCCCGGGCTCCCGCGATGCCTCCCGAAGTGGGGGGCCCATGGCAGAAGGCTCGGGCGCTGCCTCGGTTTCCCGCCCAGGTCGCCGGAGGTTGGCGGAGACCTCCCGCTGAGCTCCCCCGGCCCCGGGGCTCTGGGCCGCAGTCGCCGTGTCGCCGGGGCCGTCGCGCCCCCTGGCGAGGTTAGTGGGGAGCGCGCGAGGCCGGGGCTTCGGTCCCCCTAGAATCTGCCAGTTGTGAAAACCGTTCTCCGAACGTTAAATGAGGAGGATGGGGAGGCGGTGGCGGAAGGTGAGCACACAGAGCACAGTCCTCCCGTCACAGAGCGCAGAGCTCCCATCACGGGCTAAGAGGCAAGCACCCACCCGATAACTGTAACACAGCCTGTTGGTGAAAATCAGGCTTCCTCCAAGGGAGGTGGGAGTTGCAGGCCGAGGCCATAGTCATGTCTTGGGGGTATTTTTGGGTTGGATGGTGTCACGCCTGAGGCAAAACAAAACCTTTGTGGTGGGTTCTCAGTAATCTGTCAAGAGTCACACAGTCGTCCTTCACCTCCAAACCTGTCCTGCTTCCCCTTCCCAAGGAGAGCTTTCCCGGCGAGCTCCCCACAGGGTTTTTACATGATGCTCTTGAAGCCTTCTTGACGTCCCAGGCTACAGGGAGCGGATCTAGCAACGTTGTTCCGTGCAGCATCACCTGGGAGCTTTGTGGAAATTTAGCTTCAGAGGTCCACTCAGAATCTGCATTTTAGCAAGACCTTCAGATGAGTCTATGGCCGTTAACATTCTAGAGGCCTTGTTTTCTGACCTGGGAATAACTCTTGGCAGAAAGGAGCAGCAGGCACAGAAGCTAAGAATGCTAAACTGTAATGTGCACTAGAGGCTCCCATGAGATGAGCAGTTCTTTTTAATATATATATTTTTTATTGATTTCAGAGAAGGGAGAGGGAGAGATAGAAATATCAATGATGAAAGAGAATCACGCCCCCCCCCCCCCCATCCAGCCCACAACCCCGGCATGTGCCCTTGACAGGCATGCACCCTTTCACAGGCATGTGCCTTGACCAGAATTGAACCTGGGACCCTTCAGTTCGCAGGCTAACTGAGCGAAACTGGCTAGAGTGAGTGAGATGAGCAGTTCTTGGACTTGAGGACTGTGCCTCAAAAATTTCTCGCCCTAGCTGGTTGGCTCAGTGGAAGAGCATCAGCCTGAGGACTGAAAGGTCCTGGGTTTGATTCCGGTCAAGGGTACATGCCCAGTTTACAGGCTCAATCCCCAGAATAGGGGTTGTGAAGGAGGCAGCTGATTCTCTCTCATCGTTGATGTTTCTATGTCTCTCTCCCTCTCCCTCTATATCAATAAAAATATACTTTAAAAAAATTTCTCGCCCTAGCCGGTTTGGCTCAGTGGATAGAGTGTCGGCCTGTGGACTAGGTTTGATTCCAATCAAGGGCATGTACCTTGGTTGCGGGCACATCCCCAGTAGGGGGGTGCAGGAGGCAGCTGATCCATGTTTCTGTCTCATTGATGTTTCTCTCTATCCCTCTCCCTTCCTCTCTGTAAAAAATCAATAAAATATTTTTAAAAATTTTCTCTGTCCCCAGAGCATGGTCCTTGGAATTTTCTCATAACATTTGTTAAATGAATGAACCAATGTCTAAGTTGTCTAGATCATGACAGTTATGGCTAATGATCTCTGATATCTGTTTAGCAGCTCATAATTTATTAAATAGCTTCATTTCTATTATATTTATACTAGAGGCCCGGTGCATGAATTTGTGCAATGGGCGGGGTCTGGCCACCTGCCCCTATGGGGGCTGATTGGGGCTGGGCTGGTGGTGGGGGGGAATGTGGGAAGTAGGCTGCTGGCCCCACCCCTGATGGGGGGGCAGTCCCAGCAGCCAGGTTGGCCAGGGAAGGGGCTGCAGGAGGTTGGGGGCCCATTGGGGCCCTGGTTGGGCTAGCTGGCCACTGCAGTGCATGTCTTAGTGACTGGTCATTCTGGTCATTCCATCATTCCGGTGGCTTGGCTTTTATATATATAGATGGGAAACAACCACATGAAATAATTAGGGCATCCTGCAAGTGAGGAAGCGGAGGCTTAAAGAATTCAATGATTTTTCCCAAGGTCATACAGCTGTAAGCTGAGGAGTCCCCATTCTGCATTAGACTCCTTGGAGTTAGGGTAAGATCAATTTCACTTTTTATTCTAAAGTTAGGATACCTGGTTGTGATATTTTTAGGTCAAATTTCTCAGTGTCTTGTTCTCCTCATGGGGTTGTTGTAAAAATTATACAAGTGCTTATAATAAACGCTCAGGAAATCTTACTGTTTTCCAACTGTTCCCCCCTTTCCTTCCAGGACGCCTAGCCCTGTGGGTCCTAGGTTCTGGCGGCCGCAACACTCGCTCTCAATGACTTTTCTCCTGGAGGCTTTCCAGCCCATGTGACCGTCTGTGTTTTCCTCGGTGCGATTCACAGTCCTGGGAGGGTTAAGTGAGGTACTTCCCTGAACGTGGCTTATTTGGGGCTTTCCAAGCGCTGAGAGAGTGGGAAGCTGTACTTGGGAATTCGGAACTGGGAAAAACAGCAGCCCCACAGGAAAAAAACAAAAACCTCCCAACTAGGGGTTGGCCCTGCGGACGTGTCCGCGCCGTTTTCCCTCCAGCCGCCAGGCGGCGCGCGAGGAAGCTCTAGACGTCTATTTCCCGCCGCTCCGCCCACCTCCGACTGCGCATGCGTCCTTCTTCGTTATTCTCTTCACTTCCGTTGAGCTTTACTTCGCTGTTTGTCCCAGGCGGCTACCCGTACGCATCCGAATCTCGCCCGGGAACTGAGAGAGCCGCTGCATTCGCGAGTTTGCCGATTCCGGACCGGCAGGATGTGCTCCCTAAGCTTGTTCCCGCCGCCTCCGCCTAGGGGCCAAGTCACTCTATACGAGCACAATAACGAGCTGGTGACAGGCAGTAGCTATGAGAATCCTCCTCCTGACTTCCGGGGCCAGGTGGTCGGGGCGAGGAGGGAGGGGCCCACAGGCTGGGGGCGGAGTCAGGGAGAACCGGGGACCCGAGGCTGTGCCGCGGGGGCGCGGGCGGGGTTGGGGTTGCGGTTGCGGTCCCCACCTTGGCGGGCTGGAAACTGCCTGGCCCGGGCTGGGGAAGGATAGAAGAGCAGGGTGTGTTTTAGGGCTGGGATGGGAGGATGAGGGGTGCTGAGGACCTGTGGGGCAGGCCTGGAGAGAGTGGAGAGAATGAGGGCAAACCCAGGGATGTCAGGGTGCAGAAGTCCTGAGAAGTTGGGATCAGTATCTGGGAGACCTGGGAAAGCACAGCTTGGAGAGTGTTGTCACACACACACCCCCCCCCCCCCCCCCCCGTGGTGTTCCTGGGAAGGAAAAGGAAGAAAAAGGACATTTATTGAGCGTTTACTCCGTAAGAAGGAGGCTCTAAGTTAGGTGCTCACTAATATAAGATTTTAATAATCACAACAACCCTATGAAATGTTATTGTAGTTTTACAGATCAGGGAGCTAAGAGCTGTTTTCCAGTTTTTCAAGTGTTGTATTTGTGGAAATGGGAAATGGGACTCAGGAGCCTCTTACCCTTAGTGCAGCCATGGGTCAGAGATGGTAGGGCGTTCAGCAGAGAGCTGGGAAAGAGACTGACTCATGTCACCCTCTCATTTCTGGGTTACAGTGGATCAATTTTCCTGTCCTAAACCTGTCCAAGGACCCCCTGAAGAACGCTGGGAGGCTGGACCATGGCACAAGAACTGCTTTCATCCATCATCGGGAGCAAGTGTGGAAGAGATGCATCAATATTTGGTGAGACGTGGCAAAGGGTCTCTTGGAGATGATGAGGTCACCACCCCTCTACCTCCACTGCTAGGCTCTCAATCCTCATTGTAGAACTCAAGGCTGTGCAACAGTTTTTCCATTTCAGCTCTAATGACTCGCCTTGCTTTCTGATTTGATTATGTGAACCTGCTCCCTACTCAGCAAGGTTAGCTCTAAGGTCGCAGTGAATGATCTTGTACCCAGGTCATTCATTTTGCACGTGTAGGAGTGGCGCCATACTGCCTGGATTAATTTCCTGGCTGTGCCACTTTTAGCTCTGTGACCTTGGGCAAATTACTTCCTGTGCCCCTCAGTTTCTTCATCTGTAAAATGGCACCTGTCTCACAAGGTTGTAGTGATGATTAAATGAGTTAGTACATGTAAAACGCTTAGAGAACAGTGCCTGGCCAGTATGAATCCCCTCAAGAGTTAGCTATTGTCATCGTCATTTGTAGAGTGAATTCCTACAAATGAAGTAGCTGGTTTCAAAGGGGATGTTCATTTGTAATTTCATGTGCTGTTTGTTGTCAGATAGTCCTCCTTTGAAATTGTGCATAGGTAGCCCTAGCTGGCGTGCTCAGTGGTTAGGGATTCAGCCTGGGGCGAGCTTAGATTCCGGTCAAGGGCATGTACCTCGGTTGCAGGATGCAGGCTTGAGCCCCAGCCCCAGTCTGGGCACTGGGGCGCACGTGTGGGAGACAACCAGTCAGTGTGCCTCTTGCATCGATGTTTCTCTTTTTTCTCTCCCTCCCTTCCATTCTCTCTTAAAAAAAAATTTTTTTTTTTCAATGGAAAAAATATCCTCTTGCCTAGCCTGTTTGGCTCAGTGAATAGCGTATTGGCCAGTTTACTGAAGGGTCCCAGGTTCAATTCCTGGTCAGGGCACATGCCAGGGTTGCAGGCTTGATCCCTAGTGTGGGGCATGCAGGAGACAGCTGATCCATGATTCTCTGTCATCATTTATGTTTCTATCTTTCCCAATCTCTTCCTCTCTGAAATCAGTAAAAATACATTAAAAAAAACTTCAATATTTGGTATTAGAGGATGGTTTTAATTTGCATGTCTCTTTGTATGTGAGTGAAGTTAAATATCAATTCACTGTCTGAAAGTTATTCAGTCCTGGGCCCTTTCTCACTTTCTGCCTCTGCAGCTGCTGCTGCTCTTCCTGATGCCCCTTAGATGTTGGTGTCGGGGCTGGACTTGCAAGTGATGCTCCACACCTGGGTGTTCACTTGTCTGCCAAACACCCCCTCTAATCTGCAGCCAGACTGGTCTCTCTAAAATGCCTCTGCTTAATCATCCTTCCATGGCTTTCCATTCGCGACGTAGGGCTAGACTCATTCCTTGACTGGCTCCCAAGGCCCCGAAAGACATCTGAGCCTTAGTCGCCTAATTGGTAAAATGTACAGAATGCTCATTTTAGTGTGATAATTAAATGAAGAACAGTATATCAAGTGCATGGCACATAGTTGCCACTCAGTAAATGTGAATTCTCTTATTTTTAATATATGTTTATTGAGTGAATGACATTTGGAGAAGCTAGACGGAAGAGATCAGAGTACTCTGACTCACAGCTCCCTCTTCTCATCAGGCGTGATATGGGCCTATTTGGGGTGCTGAATGAAGTTGCTAACTCAGAGGAGGAGGGTAAGTATTTCTCCTCCAGCCCTCTCTAGTTTTGCTATTGGCATCACCCCTTCATATTCTCCCTAACTCATCCTGGTACCTGTTGGCCCAGCCCCTTTCCCTTTATCCCTGTTTTCCCCAGCCAGTTGTCTACACTGCTGCCATCTTTACTTCGCTCCTCTACCTACCCCGAATATCCCAGAATGAGGTGTCCAGAAACCCTTATTTGGTAGAAGGACCTGGGGAGTGCTCATTCCTCACCTAAGAGGTTACTCAGTTAGAGCCCTGTGAATGGTTTAATCAGAGCTATTTCCTCAACCCCACAGTATTTGAGTGGGTGAAGACTGCATCCAGTTGGGCCCTGGCACTCTGTCGATGGGCCTCCTCCCTCCATGGGTCCCTGTTCCCACACCTGTCTGTAAGTTTAGCTTTCTTCCCTGGCCCTTCCCACTCCCACCCCCCTCTCCATTCCCTTAAGGGCAGGGTGGCTGGGAAACCTGCAGAAGGGGGTGTGGTCCAGTGGGAACATTATGGGGTTAAGCTCCTTTTGTCCCAGTGCATCCTTGATCCGATTTGATCTTGTAGCTCAGGAGTGAAGATCTGATTGCTGAATTTGCCCAAGTCACAAATTGGTGAGTTTTTGCTCTGAGGCTTTGGTAGGAAGGAAGTCCTGAAACTTGAAGCTTCTTTTGGGGAGAGGGAAGTCTATGCACAGATTCCTCCCACCCCTTTCCCGACTGCCTCCCACATTCTCACTCTTTCCTCCCCCAAAAAATAAAAGTAAAAAAACAATAATGTCCTTATGTGAAAAGGAATCTGAACTTCTGGGTTGGGGTAAGGATAGGTATAGATTTGGACTCTTCATGCTCATTCCTGCCCCAGGTCCAGCTGCTGCTTGCGGGTCTTTGCATGGCACCCCCACACCAACAAGTTTGCGGTGGCCCTGCTAGATGATTCGATCCGTGTGTATAATGTTAACAGGTATGGGGGGGGCTTCTGGGCAAGCTCCAGCTCTTCAGTCTCCACGGTTTAGTTCTACTTCCCTCCCCCGCCCTGGTCCCAGGGGAGTCCTGCAGTTCCTGGGCCTGGTCCTCTATAACCTTTATCTTTTCCCATAATACCCTAGCCCTGGGTAATGAGCTTTCTTCTCCAGTTTTGCCTCAACTCTACTCAGTTCCTCTGAGCCTTAGTGTTCCTGTTTGTCTCAGTCTCCAACCCCTTCTTTGCAGCACTATAGTCCCCTCTCTGAAGCACCGGCTGCAGCGAAATGTGGCTGCTCTGGCCTGGAAGCCCCTTGGTGCCTCTGTGCTGGCTGTGGCCTGCCAGAGCTGCATTCTCATCTGGACCCTGGACCCCACCTCCTTGTCCACCAGGTGAGGCCCGCTCCGTCTCATGTTGTTGGCCTAAAGGTTGTGGCCCTGCTAGGTGTAGTGAGGAGGTCTCAGAGCAGAAGTTCTTTGTCCTCCCAGTAGTTCCCATGGAGAAGTAGACCTAAGGTCAAGGTGGAAGTGCTAAGTGCTTTAATCTAGAGAAAGGGGCAGAAGTAGGGGCTTCTGGGATTCTGGGAAGTGTGTATCTATGAATTAAGGAGTGGAAAGGCTGTCTCTTTTAGAAGACTGTCAGATACAGGTTTAAAGGAAGGTGGGAAGGGAGTTAATATGGATATAAATTGAAACCAGTGAAAAATAACCCCCAGAATTAACTAATATAAAACCAGAAACTGGTTGTTTAAATTATGAATAAAGAAACAAACCTTTTAATCAGCCTTGTTGAGGTAAAACAAAATCAAAGTACATAGGCTATTTTTAGAATGGGAATGGAGAGATAACCACAGATATGGGAGAAAGTAGTTATTAATATTATATACACCTTTAGCTAAGAGATTTGAAAATCTAAAGGAAGTGTTTGCTTTTCTAGCAAAATATAAACTACTGAAGCGGATTGTTGAAGAAATTAAAAGGGATGAGTTCTACCACTAAAAAGCTGCCAGGCTGACATGTTTTATGAGAGTTTTATCCAATTGTCAAAGAAAAGGTCATCTCCATGCTATTTAATTCAGATCATAGAAAAATTAGGAAATCCTTCTGATTAATTTTTTCTTTCAATAAACTTTATTTTGGTATAATTTTATTTTTTAAAAATTGATTTCAGAGAGGAAGGGAGAGGGAGAGAGAGAGAGAGAAACATCAACGAGAGGGAATCATTGATCCCTTCAGTCCACCAGCCGATGCTCTGTCCATTGAGCCATACCATCTAGGGTGATGATTTTAGAGTGTTAGCAAGGATAGCAGAGAGTTTTGATAGATCCTTCATGCAATTTCCCCATTTTAAATATATTTCCATGTGACATTTGTCAAAACTAAGAAACTGCCCAATGGCGTAGCTCAGTGGTTGAGCATTGATCTATGAACCAGGAGGTCACAGTTCGATTCCTGATCAGGGCACATACCTGGGCAGAGGGGCTTGATCCTCAGTGTGGGGTGGGGCATACAGGAGGCAGCCAATCAATGATTTGTTCTCATTATTCATTATTTATTTACTTATTTTTTTAATCCTTACCAGAGGACATTTTTTGCCTTTTTTTTTTTGTCTTAGGGAGAGTGGAAGGGAGAGAGAGAGACAGAAACACCAATGTGAGAGAAACGCATCAATTGGTTGCCTCCCACACCACCCAATCAGGGCTGGGAGCCTACAACCGAGGTACATGCCCTTGACTGGAATCGAACCCTGGACCCTTCAGTCCACAGGCCGACGCTCTATCCACTTAGCCAAAGCAGCTAGGGCTCATTATTTATGTTTCTCTCTCTCTCCCCCTTCCCTTCTTCTCTCTCTAAAAATCAGTAAAAAACATTAAAAAAAAAAAAAAAAAAGCTGCCGCAAAACTGAAATGTCCGTTTGTGGAGGCATGTTTAAATAAATTATAGTTATCTGTTCAGTAGAATACAGAGGAGCTAATGAAAAGGATAGGATGGGTCTCTATGAACTGGAAAGGTAACTGTGATTTACCGTAGTGGTAAAGCATAAGTTATAGATTAGTGGCCTAAGACCTCATTGGCACTAAAGTGGTTCTAGTTAAGTGGAAAAGCGAGAGGGCGAGAGGGTGGCACCGATTCAGGCAGTGGCCTGTACCTGTCAGGCCAGATATGTGGCTCTGGAGATGCAAAGCTAAGACACAGTGGTGCCCTCAAGTAGTTCCCAGCCTAGTGTTGGAAGCCAACCCCCAGGCAGCATCTTTATGGCAAGCAGAAAACAAAGCAGGAGCAGAGGAGGGAGGCTGATTTTAAAAAAATAAATTTTTATTGATTTCAGAGAGGAAGGGAGAGGGGGAGAGAGAGAGAGAGAGAGAGAGAGATAGAAACATCGATGATGAGGAGAATCATTGATTGGCTGCCTCCTGCACGCTCCCTACTGGGGATCGAGCCTGCAACCTTGGACCCTTCAGTCCACCATTCTACCCACTGAGCCAAACAAGTTAGGGTGGGAGACTGATTCTTATAAGGAAAGGCAAAAACACAGGTTTTGCAGCACAGGATGAGTTCTGGGGAGTGGCAGAAGATTCTGGCAAGAGAAGAATTTATCCCAGGCCCCCAGCAAGATGGTCCTTTGGGAAGAGGGTTGTCTTCTCTGGTAGAGCATGACATCTCCCCAGCTTACCAATTCTAGCTTTACTGGTCAGAATGTTTTATTTCTGCTTGAGGACTAGAGTGAAAGTTCACTCCCTTTTACCCATTTTCCTCCATGGACCTACTGGTGGTGACATTACCTTTCCTTATTTTTTCCTTTAACTTGCACAATCCTTATTCATTTTCTCCAACCTGGATTTGAGCTCCGAGGGGCCACTTGGCTTTGGAAATTTTACCAGGAGGAGGCAAGGAAATAAAATCATGGGGCTTTCTTCTTGTTGTCTTCTGACTTCATACCCTGTTTCCTCCTGGCAGACCCTCTTCCGGCTGTGCCCAAGTGCTGTGTCACCCTGGGCACACACCTGTCACCAGCTTGGCCTGGGCCCCCAGTGGGGGGCGGCTCCTCTCAGCTTCACCTGTGGATGCTGCTATCTTGGTAGGTTGGTCCCCACCCTTCTTTGGGTCATTGCAGCCACTCCTCAGGTTGAGGAAAGAGCCTTCTTTGCCTAGTGGTGGAAAATACCCTTGAGGAAGGGGAGAGGTAGTTGTCCATGCAGTCTTAAACTTAACCTAGGGAAGGAGCTGCATCATCCAGACTCTCAGATTTAACGTTCTGCCTGCTATAATTGTAAACATAAAACCTATTTTTCCTCCTGTTCTTTTGTTAATCCTCACCTGAGGATGTTTTCTCTATTGGAGTGGAAAGGGGGTCGGAGGGGGTGGTGGTGAACAGAGAAACACCCATGTGAGAGAGACACATCAATTGGTTGCCTCCTGCACTCGCCCCGATCAGGCTGGGGATTGAGCCTGCAAGTGCAGTATGTGTCCTTGTGCCCTTGACCAGAATCGACCCTTGACTCTTCAGTCTATAGGTCAACGCTCTAACCACTGAGCGACTGGCTAGGACATATTTCCTCCAGTTTTAACAAGCCCCTTTCCTGCTCCCTCCCTTCCTGGTTCTTTGTACCTTAAAGAGGGGAGCCCCTGTGAGATGATAGGGGTGCTTGAGTTTCCTGTCTACTCTCTCAACCCCACTCTTCTAGGTATGGGATGTCTCAACAGAGACCTGTGTTCCCCTTCCCTGGTTTCGAGGAGGTGGCGTTACCAATCTGCTCTGGTCCCCAGATGGCAGCAAAGTCCTGGCTTGCACTCCTTCAGCTGTCTTTCGGTGAGTGGGAGGACAGAGGGAGGGCAAGAATGACCTGGAGAAAGGCACTTGGCTCCTGGAACTTCCAGCAGGAAGTTCCTTCTGTCCTCATTCCTATTCTTTGACCTGACTCTGGGACTGACAGAGGGAGGGAAGTTTAAATTTTGGAACCCAGAGTCCTAAGCTGTGATTTGTTTCTCTCTGGTGCAGAGTCTGGGAGGCCCAGGTGTGGACTTGTGAGAGGTGGCCTACTCTATCAGGGCGATGTCAAGTGAGTTTCAAAGAAGCTGGGGAGGAGTTGGGCCCCTGATTCCCCAAGTTTGTCTCCCCACCTCCTCTACTTCTTTTCCTCTTACCAGTACATTCCCCTATAGACCACCCTTCCCCTCCCTTTTGCTTCCTGATCCCAGACAGGCTGCTGGAGCCCAGATGGAAATCGGCTATTGTTCACTGTATTGGGGGAACCACTGATTTACTCCTTATCATTCCCAGAACGTTGTGGTGAGTTAGGGAAAACGCCTCAGGGTTCAGACCTCTGGGGTAGTCGGAGGAAGGAACCCTCTGGAATATGCTACTCTGATGGATAAGGGGAAGGAAAGCAGCTTGGGGGACGAGACGTGTTGATGCCTGTGATGGAGAGGAGGCAGGGGACAAGTCAGATGCCCGATCCTGTACATGAGCGCCTCTGCCCTTATCTGCAGGTGAGGGAAAGGGGCATGTTGGAGGTGCAAAATCAGCAACAATTGTGGCCGATCTGTCTGAGACAACAGTACAGACACCACATGGAGAGGAAAGGTGAGCTGAGCAGGTGAGGGGGAGGCAGTGGAATGTGGGAGACCGTGCTGAGCCCTCCCAATCTACTGTTCTGACCCATAGACTTGGGGGAGAGGCTCACTCCATGGTCTGGGACCCCAGTGGGGAGCGTCTGGCTGTGCTCATGAAAGGTAAGAGGTGGGGGGGGAGGACTGTGCTCAGGCCCTGGCCACCTTACCAGTGTCCATGCCCTGGCTGCAGTTATCTGCCCCTTCCCTGGGATTCGGCTTCTAGGTTACTTCCTGTATCCATCTCTTACAGGAAATCCCCGGGTCCAGGATGGTAAGCCCGTCATCCTCCTTTTTCGCACTCGAAACAGCCCTGTGTTCGAGTTACTTCCTTGGTAAGTGCTGGGCAGGCCATTAGATCTGGGCTCCTCACCAGCCTTCCCTCACTAAACCGACATCCCACCTCTGCCTCCAGTTGCCTGCTTATTGTTTCTTCTTCCCCTAGTGGCATTATCCAGGGAGAGCCAGGAGCCCAGGCCCAGAGCATCACTTTCCATCCTTCCTTCAACAAAGGGGCTCTGCTCAGTGTGGTGAGTAGGCAGGCTGCTGGGGTTTTCAGGAGTGAGGTGGGAGCTGAGTGCCTCTGCCATACAGCCTCCTTTGAGCCCAACCCGGTAAGACTTTTCTTTCCCCTTTCTGCAGTGCTGGTCCACAGGCCGAATTGTCCACATCCCTATGTACTTTGTCAATGCCCAGTTTCCACATTTCAGCCCCGTGCTTGGCCGAACCCAAGAGCCCCCAGCTGGGGGTGGAGCTTCTGTTCATGATCTGCCGCTCTTCACTGAGACATCCTCAACCTCTGCTCCTTGGGACCCTCTCTCAGGGCCACCACCTGCTCAGTCCCACTCCCCTCACCCCCACTTCTAATAAAAATTTCTTTCTGTGTTTCCCACTCAGTTATGAGACTCTTTTCAAGGGAATTGCATTAGGGTATAGGGAAGAAAAAGCATGGACTTTGGGTTAAGATTTTGGTTGTCACTTTTTAGCCATTTCTTATGAGTTTACCAAGCTATTTAACCTTAGGAACTAGATGGTTTTCAATTGACTATGAAAGGAAAGCTGAGAAAAATACCGGAAGTCCTGAAGGTCTAGCATAGGCTCTGGCACTTTCCCAGGTTCCAGCAAGTTCCCAGGATGGTGCAGGTTGGTAATATGGCAAAGACTTGGTCAGTATGAGATAGAAGAAATTTTATTGGATGAGGGGATGTGAGGGAGACATAAGTGCTGGGCGCTGGGCCAAGGTGGCACGGGCCATGCTCAAGGCACCCTCTCGGGTACGGTGCCCACCAATGAAGCCACTGGCATGGACAAAGATGCAGCCAGGAATTCCACTGACCTGGTCCAGAGCTTCATCCCGAAGACCCCGCCATAACTCTGGCAGGGGCAGCCTACAAGGAGCAGAACGAGCAAATTGGTGAGAGCAAATGGAGGCCTTGAGGAACAGGCAGGGAGCAGGAAGGGGCTGAGGCTAGCAGCCTCCTCTCTAGGGCTGCACCGGCCTCACCTGCTCTGGAATGAATGGAGCTCCTTGGGCACACACTGTACCCGCCACTGTCCAGCCTGGTCAGTGTAGATAACAAAGGCGATGGTTACTGGGGGTGACAGCCCGGATTCCAGGTGATAAAGATGCTCTTTCCAGGGGCAACCACCTTTTGCCAGTTCTATTATCTCCCCGCTTGGGTCCACCTGAAAGGGAAGTGGGGCGTGGCTGGAAGGTTTAGGGTAGGAGGAGCCTCTGGTGACCAGCAGCCCGCCAGTGGTCACGCCTGTACCTGTAATCGCTGGGTCAGGGCCTCTTCCACCAGGGCCCGGGCTGGCATCCAGCTGTGCTGGTAGAAGTCTAGTCTCTGCAGAAACTCCTCCCGAACCAGATCCATTGCACGCCTGAACCCGGCCTGGGAATCACAGCCACTCTCATTTCTCCCCTGAGGTCTTACATGCCTCGTTTTCTTCCCCTGGGCCCTGCTTACCTCAGTGTCTTGGTTGGGCTGGTTCCAGGTGGGATTAAGCCGGGCCACCCGGGCACTCAGTGTAGTGGTCAGCGCATATCGAGGCTCTCCCTCCTCCCACTGGGAGATCCCATTGTCCACCGCATCCACCTCCTCCACGAAGTTCTCATACATCTAAGGCAGCAGCAGAAATGCTCTTAAGGGTACCACCACTTGCATGGTAAAGTTTTACAGGTTTCAAAGTTATATGCATACACTCTCTTTTACTTAATCTCAATGCAATGAGCCTGTGAGGATCTCCCAACAACTAGATGAGGAAATGGGAATTGGGGTGTCCAGTAGCTTGCTTAAGGTCAGAGCTAATAGTGCTGGGATCTGGGTCACCTGATTGCTAATCCAGTGCTCATTCTATCGCACAGGCCCTAGCTGAGGCAGCATGTGTGGGGAGCAGGCTGCTGACTCCTGAAGTTCCAGGAGGGGCCCTGTGGGAGTCCATCCCTGTGGCGGAGGGAGGGTAAATCTCTAGGGGCTAAGCAGGCTACTCAGTGACCTGTTTAATGAGGCCCAGGAGGGTCTGGCTAAGCACATGAGTCAGTTGGGAGAGTAAGTGCTGGACTAGACAGCAAGCGCTGGGGTGTGGTCCCAGAGAAATCCACGGGCTCCGTGGCAGTAGCAGTTGCTGCATCTTCTGAGCCTTAAGGAATGGTAGGACAATGCCTCAAGAGTTTGGGGGCAGAAACGATATGGGATATCAGTGTTTAAGGTAAAATTGCCCTACAAAATAGGCTTACATGTCAACACGCGCGGTGTGTAAAAAAAGTATTCTCAGGAAGAGCCAAAGAAGGAACTCCTCTATGCCCAGCACCTCTCAGTCTGGACCCAACCTGATAATCAGTTAAAACTTGAGTGTAATTTAGTTCAATTGCTTAGAAACCCCTCAGCAGAAGAAAAAACTAGCCCAGACAGTCTGCAACCTTAGCATGCCAGTCTCCAATTTAACCATTCACATATTCTCTTACTTTTTTGGCTCATATTAATGCCGTGCCATAGGGGCAGGTAAGCTGAGTCAGAGAAGTGAACAGTCTGTCCGCAAAAAAACAGCTGGCTGAATCTGAAGTTTGACTTGTGAACCTCACAGGAGTAGGGTCTAGTAGGTGTCCTCGGAATCACTGACCCAACAGCATGCCAGGGCTACTAGCCCTGTTCCTTCCCCAACAGCAGAAATCTGCTGAACCGCTTTCTGGAGATGCTGGTGGAACCTGAAGGTATTTTCATAATCAGACCCGTCCCAACTCATGTGCCTCTGGTGAATTACAGTGGTGCCTGATATGCTTCTCTCCCCTTCCAGGGCAGCCAGAACCTGAGCCACATGCTTTCAAACATCAGCAGCCTCCTCTATTGCCAAGTTGTTGAAGTCATTTCTTACGTATGTCAGGTCAAGAAAAAGACTGGAAACACCGCTTTATGGTTTTCAAAGCTCTTTTCCACTCGTTAGTGCATCTACTTACCACCACCACATGCCCTTGGGAGATGAGCCTGACTGGGGGCTAGCTATGGGCTCGAATCGTGATGTGAGGCCCAGTCCTAAGTGCTATGTGAGGCCACTCCCAACCGGCCTGGTGGAGATGCGTATGTGAGGCGTCTGTCCTCAGGTCCCCACCTTGTCATAGAGGGTGCCCACCATGCTGTCCTCTTCGCTAGTGCCCAGCAACTGGGCCAGCAGCTTGTGCCCGAAGTGCAGATAGATGAGTCCCGCACTGCTCAGCTTGGTCTGCCATGGCTTCCCAGGGGACAGGGAGCTCATGGTCTCTGTGAAAGACCTGAGGAGCACAGGGAGGGGGGGCTGTGGCAGAGTTGCCCCAGTTAACCCCGTGTATGTGCATGTGGGGCAGAGGGGGTGGGGAACACTGCAGGAGCTGGAAAGAGCCCAGCTGGAGAGACTTTGGCTTTTCCTTAGGGTCACGCAGACCACAGTTAAAGGCTCTGTGCATGCATTCAACAAGGTAAACTCAATGCTTACAACGTGGCAGACTTTGTATTTAGACAACGGGGATAAAAAAACAGACCATGTCCCTGCCTTCTAGTTTACCTGCTAAAGGCAGACAGACACACAAACAACCAAGCGAATGCTGTAGCTATGTTATAAGCAAGGAAGTGTGTGTGTGTGGCGGGGGATTTAGAGAGCTTTCAGGTCATACCTGAGCAATGAATTTACAGGGTGTTCACCAGATAAAGGGTGAGGAAACAACATGTACGGCTAAGAGGTCTCTTCACGAATTGCAAGAAAGGAGCTTGGGTGTGAGAGACAAGTGGTAAAAAACAAGGTGGAAGGGCCAGCAGGGGCCAGATCATGGTAGGGCCTGCATGCCATTCTTTGGAGTTTGGACTTCCATTTGTATGTAATGGGAGCCACTGAGAGACTCTACGTAGTCAAGTGCATGTTAGAAAGAGCACTGTGCCAGCCAGCATGCAGAACAGATGCAAGATTACCTGCAGTGGCCCGGGGAAGTGAGGAAAGCAGGAATTTGAGTAGCAGTGGAACAGAATAAGGAAGTTATTAGGGACGTAGAAATCATAGCTATAATTTGTAAATACTAATTAGAATCACCTAGGCAGCTCATTTTTTTTTTGTTTTAATGATTTTTATTAAATACTGAGTAAATACAAAACATTTTAATAAAATACACATAAGGTATAGCCATGGCCAGTATACCCATGCACTGAAGGTTGAAGGTTAGATTCCCGGTCAAGGGCACGTACCTGGGTTGAGGGTTTGCTCCCTGCCCTGGGTTGGAACACGTGTGGGAGGCAACCAGTCAGTGTATCTCACATCAAAGTTTCTCTCTTTCTCTCCCTCTCTTCCACTCTCTGAAAGCAATAGAAAAAATATCCTTATGTGAGAATTAACAATTATATATATGGTAGAAAGACTAATGACAGCCCAAACAGTGTGCTCAGTGGTTGAGCATCAACCCATGACCCAAGAGGTCTCTGGTTAGATTCCTGGTGAGGGCATATGCTCAGGTTGGGGGCTCGATCCCACCCAGTAGGGGGTATGCAGAAAGTAGCTAATCGATGTTTCACACATTGATGTTTCTATCCATCTTCCTTCCTCTTTCTCTAAAAATTAATTTTAAAACTCCACACATATTAAAAAAATAAAAAAAGACTAATACCAATTACATACCCCCCCCCCCCCATGTGAAGTTAAAAAAGAAGGAAAACTGCTCTGGCTGGTGTGTTAAGTGGTTTGAGTGTAGGCCTATGCACCGGAGGGTCACAGGTTCTATTCCTGGTCAAGGGGGTCAAAGGCAAATCTCTGGGTTGTAGGTTCATCCCTGTGCCCCGAGGCAACCAATCAATGTTTCTCTCCCCAACCTCCCTTCCACTCTCTTTGAAGGTCAATGGAAAAATATCCTCGGGTGACAATTAACAAAAACAAACAAAAAACAAAGTAAGTAAAACTAAACAAATTGATGATGGAAACAGACATATGTGCTAAACTACACACAAGGGCATGAAGAACACAAAATTCAGGATATTGTTTACTTTTGAAGGAGGTGGGATGGGACAGGGAAGAAGCACACAGGTACAGATTCAAAGGAAATGATAGTGTTCAAATTCTTGGGTTGGGAGATAAGGTGTTCACTTTATGTTTTATATTCCAGAGATGTTTGTTTTTTTAAAAATATTTTTTAAATTGATTTCAGAGAGGAAGGGAGAGGAAGAGAGATTGAAACATCAATGATGGGAGAGAATCATTGATTGGCTACCTTCTGCATGCCCTCGAATGGGGATCAGCCCGCAACCCGGTCATATGCCAGGACCAGGAATTGAACCTGGGACTTTTCAGTCCTCAGGCTGATGCTCTATCCACTGAGTCAAACTGGCTAGGGCCAGAAACGTTAAATACATTATTTTATGTGTCAATTTTTTTTAAATCCTCACCCAAGGATAGTTTCCCATTGCTTTTCATTTATTTTAAATATATTTTTATTGATTTCAGAGAGGAAAGGAGAGGGAGACAGCGATAGAAACATCAATGATGAGAGAGTCAGTGATTGGCTGCCTCCTGCACGCTCTCCACTGGAGACTGAGCCCACAACCTGTGCCCTGACTGGGAATCAAACTGTGACCCTGGTTGACACTCAACCACTCAGCCATGCTGCTGACTGGGGTATTTTTTATTTTTATTTTATTTATTTTTAATATTTTTATTGATTTCAGAAAGGAATGGAGAGAGAAAGAGAGAAATATCAATTATGAGAAAGACTCACTGATCGGCTGCTTCCTGCACACCCCCTTACTGGGGACTGAGTCTGCAACCCCCCCTTGACTGGAATTGAACGGAGGATCTTTCACTTTCAGTCCGCAGGCCAACGCTCAATTCACTGAGCCAAACTGGTTAGGGCTTTCCATTGATTTTTAGAGAGAGTGGAAGAGAGAGGGAAAGACAGAGAGAAATATCGATGTGAGAGAGACACACTGATTGCCTCCTGTAGGAACCCAGACCAGGGCTCCGGCCGAGGAAGAGCCTGCAACCAAGGTATGTGCCCTTGACCAGAATTGAACAGGGGTCTTCTGTCTACAGGCTGACGCTCTATCCATTGAGCCAAACCAGCTAGGACCTGCATAATGTTTTAAAGAAAGTATGTGAAATCATTAGAAAAAAGGAATTAAGCGTCAATGTCAAGTCCCACCAAGAGGTGCATTAAGGTGAGATTCTCAGCCAGTAATCTGAGCTGGTGAAGTCATCAATGGCCTTTTTGTGAGCATTTCCAAGGGAGAGAGATTGGGCGAGAACCAGCTGAATAAATGACATGAATTGGAAGGGATATGGAGCCAGGGTCAGCTCTTCTTGTGAAGAGTGACAGTGAGAGATTAGGCTGTAAATACTGGAGGGTTTCTTCCTAACATCATTTATGAATATGTACACTTAATCGTAATCACTTTAAACGGTGTGGTGTATAAGAGAGGATTTTGTATCTACTAGTATTTCTACTTTCAAGATGAGAGATGTCTAAATAGAGTTGTAAGTTATTGGCAAAAAGTAGAAACTGGTGGGAAGTCCAAGAGGAGAAAAGTAATAGATTGGAAAGGGGACACACAGAAGGGAACAGTTTGCTGCACTGGAAAGAGGGAGCTCAGGATGTTTAAGAGCGGGAAACAGGAGTTTGAGGAGAAGGGAAAAGGATGGGAATGAAGCAGAAGACCACACATGTGAACTGTCGCCAACCACCACCATCATGTATGAAGTGGGGCAGCAAGGGCACATGAATGGGTTAGTCCCAGGGGGGTATTAACTGGGGAGAAAACAGTACTGGTGGGGAAAAGTCTGACAGCCAGGGAAGGAGGTGAGCGGGGAGGGGCCCCGGGAGGTCCACGGCCAGCCCGGCAGGCGGAGAGCGAGAAGGGTGGAAGGCTGTAGTGGCGCGGGGCTCGACAGAGACCACGCAGTGGATGGCTGAACTGGAGCACGGAGCCAAGCTGAAGTGAAGAAAAGGCACCTGGGAACCCACCTCTGGTGATGGTCATATCGGTGTCTCTGAGGGTCGTACTCGCCACCCACATCTACCACGACGTCGCAAGAAGCCAGTTTCTCGGGGTCCCGGGTCCGCACAATCTCTGCGTCCTGTAGGGTGGACGGGGGTGAGGGACTGCCAGGAGTCGCGCGGGTAGGGGGTTAACGCTAGGTTTCCAGGGGAGTCGGGAAGGCCAAGCGGGACCCAGCTAAGGCGCGCGACGACCCCAGGCGCACCTACCTGGTACTCCGGGAGGAGGCGCAGCAACGCGCACGCCAGGGCTTCATCGCAGTGGAAGGTGCCGTTGTGCGTTCCTATTCGGGGCGGCGCCATGAGGCTGCAGCGGGGTCGTTTGGAGGGCTGGACGCCCTCCAGGCGGTGCATGCGATGCCGGACACGGAGGGTTGGCGGCGGCAACAACAAAGGCAGGAGTCCCCGCAGGAAGCGGCGGCCCATACAGCTCCTCCGGCGCGAAAGCGGGCGCCGAGCCGGAAGAGGACGTGCCCCGCAGCCCTACTTCCGCCTGCGCGCCTTTCCCACGGCTCCAGGCCCCGCCCAGCGGCTGCTACACCGTAAGGCTTCCCGCTCGTCCAGGGGTGAGACGAGCCTCCCAGACAAGCCCTGCATCAGGCTCCGGGGAGGGGCGCAGGCTCGACCCCTGCCCTCCCTCTCTTCACCAGTCCCTTACGGATGCAAGAATTGACCAACATTCTGCCCAGCTGGAACATTTATTGGCATTAAACACAAAACCCTCCTCTTCCCCACCACAAAGTCCCAGGCCCTGGACGGAGGGTCCCTCTGCCTGGTTTCTGAAACAGGATCTCAGGCCTTGGCAGCCTGAGTTGCCCCCAGGGCTGTGAGCTGCTGAATCTTCTGGCTCATCATCTCCATGACAGCTGTGGGGGAAAAAGTCAGACCCTGGTCAGGAGGTGAAGGGAAGAACCTAGAGTTAAGGGAAAGTGACAGGGAAATTTAAGGAGCGGTAGACACCAACTATAGTTAATAAAACTTTAACAGTGACCCACTACTGCAAAATTTGGAATCTACAATGTATCAGTAAATATGACAACCACTGGGATATAAAAATGAACAAAATACAATATTGAGTCAGATATAACCAAAAATTATAACGTGAAAATATTTTTGCCTTTATTATTTTTTTAATGTGTAGTTTTATTTTTTTTAAATAGGTTTTTATTGATTTCAGAGAGAGGGACGGAAGGAGAGATAGAAACATCCATGATGAGAGAGAATCATCCATCGGCTGCCTCCTGCACACCCTCTACCAGGGATGGAGACCTCCGGGTTCATAGGTGGATGCTCAACCACTGAGCTACAGCGGCAGGGCTATTTTTGCCTTTAGAACAGTAGTTCTCAATCCCAACTGTGTTACATAATCACTTGGGGGCATTTTACGAGACCCATGCCTTACCATTTGACTACCATCACCAGGGGCATTAAAAAAATGTACTGAACCCTGGAATCCTTGCCCACCCCTAGCCCCACCACTACTCAGCTTGATTCAGTTTGTTTGGAGGGGGCCTCAGGTTTGCCTTTTTTTTTTTTTTAACATATTTTTATTGTTTCAGAGAGGAAGGGAGAGGGAGAGAGAAACATCAATAAGAATCACTGGTTGGCCACCTCCTGCACGCCCCACACTGGGGATTGAGTCCGCAACCTGGGCATGTGCCCTGACCGGGAATAGAACTCTCATCTCCTGGTTCATAGGTCAATGCTCAACCATTGAGCTGGCTGGTGTAGCCCAGTGGTTGAGCACTGACCCAGGCTTCCTTTTCAAACTCCCTTGATGATTCTAATGTATAGCCAGTTGCTAGTACTTAGGGCTATTTCTTTCCTGTGTGTTCATGTACATGAATCTTTCCCCCCATTCAATCCCTAGAAAGAATACAGACATGATTTCTTTCCTCTAAATTTCTCAAACACCCAACCCAGGAATCTATAAATAGTGGGTATGTAATACACTGAATCTAGAGAATAACACAAGACACTAAAGAGAAAGACATGGTTTTAATCCAGCAAAGGGGACATCCCGATGGTTCACACTGAAATCCATGTTATCATGGAGGTACAAAGGGTGAAGAGGTGCCTCAGGCCGAGCTTACCCTGTTTCATGACATGCTTCTCCTGAAGGGCCGGCTGGATTTTCTCCATTTGCTTGGTGAGAAAGTCTATTTTCCTCTTGAAGAAGTCCTTGGCATCCTCGGCTGTCTAAAAGGTCAGAGGTGAATGAGGGGCTAAAAGGACTGGCCAGTGTCTCAGGGGTTAAAGCATCGCCTGCACATTGAAGGGTCACAGGTTCAATTCCCAGTCAAGGGCATGCACCTGTGTTGCAGGTTCGATCCCCTGCCCCACTTGGGGTGTGTGTGAGAGGTACCCAGTCAACGTGTCTCTCTCACATCAATGCTCCTCTCTCTCACTCCCCACCTCCTACTCTCTAAAAAAAGATGTTGTCTCTAAATCTCCCCCTAAACTTCCTTTCCTTGCTCAGAGGAGCCTGTACATGGTTCCTTCCACTCACCTTTTCTACATAGTAGCCAGTTCCCACATCGATGAGCACGTGTTCTACATCATGTAGCTTCCCAGGGACATACATCTGAGAAGCAACAATTAAGGGAAAACTAGCCCAGCATGAGCCATGGTTCCTTGTCAGCCAAAGATCCGCTTTTCTAAAAAGCTACAAGGCGCAGGGACTGGATAATCTGGAGGTTTTAGAATTATACCTGTACAGTCCACATGTGGAGACAGAGAAGTTGGTTCCTTACGGAGAAAAGGACACACACTGAGACACCCTCTTGCCCTGATGCCATCGCCCACCCTTTAAGCAGTTAGCCCCTCCAGAAAGACTACATACATTTTCTTACTGCTGTAGAAAGTGAAAGTGAGAGGCCAGCCCCACTTCCCCTCCACACCCCCAACCATGAACTAGCTCACTCCTGATGGATTTAATGTTCATGGTTAAATCCTTAGTACACGATTATTTCCGTGTTCCTCTCTCAGCCTCAGTTCTCAGATTACAGTTTACAGGTGTCCTGTTTTCATAACTTGATCATTCAAGTAAAACACTCAACAGGTAGGCACAAGCCAGGTTTCGTAGTAACCACAGTTTAGGAATAAGAGCCACAATTAAACTGAAATTGAGAATTAATAAACAGAGCCAACCCCCTTGTTTCTATATCCTATTCTATTGCTTATGAGTTGTAAGTTATTAGTAAAAGTATAAACCACGTTTTATCTTTATATTAGATCATATCTTCAAACAAAAAAGGGAAATAGTCACACCTCAATTACATATACTCTTCGGTGCTTACAAGGCAATAGTTAGATGCTGGCCCCAGGATACAGACAGGAGAGCTAGGCAGTGTGTCTAGTAAGAGCTTTCAGAATCATGGGGCACTTTGGAGTCAAAACTACCCCCACCCTTTTGGAGGAGGAGGGGCACAGGAGAGAAGAAGAGGGCTGGCTAGTTCCTCTGGAAAGGATACAGAACTCGTCAGTGGGACAAGTAATTCTTTCCCTGTGAAAGCAATTAAGACAAACATCTGGGGAAGGTTGTCAGCTCCAACGTTAAGACGTTAAAGGGCCCAGCGCAGACAGCATGAAAAGAACGGCAACGGGGCAACGGGACATTTCAGTTCCTGTACATTTCAATTCTAGGTGGGCAACATGCGAAAGGCTCACAAGAGGTACAGAATAAGTAACGGATCGTTTTCTCGTCTCAGGTAAGGAAGACTGGTTTAGGAGGCGGGACCAGAAGCCGCTCCCCACCCCCCACCCCCCCGGCTGCCTCCGCGCGCTCCCCCCATACCCTCATTGCTCTTGTTCAGCACGTTCAGACAGTCCTTGGCTTCCACGTACTTGGTCTGCACCACCTTGAGCTGGGCGATGGACGTGGACAAGAACTCCACTTCCTACAGAGTGCAAGAAAGAGCGTCCGTGTGGGACTGGGGGGAGAGCGCAGCACCGCCCGAGACGGGGCGAGGGTTTCGCCGGGGAAGGCGTGGGGAGGGGGCGAGGGATCCGCGTGGGCAGGAGGGATGTGAGGCGGGAAGGAGTGTCTCTGGGGCCCGTGCCCACCTGGTCCAGCTGGTTCTTGAGCATTTCCAGCTGCGGAAGATTCAGCTCGGTGATGTTAACCGACTGCGCCATGTTGGGAAGGAGGACTAAAAAAGCTGAACCGGGCTTCTCGAGCGGCGCTCTAGCCGTCCCCTGCGCATCTCGGTGGCTGCGCCAGGAGGCCTCGCTGCCCCAGACCTCTCTATGATCCTCCGCCGGGGAAGGGACGCCGCTGAGCCACGCCTCCTGGTAAAGGTAGCCGCGCGTGCTTTTCGTAAAACATAGCACGTCTAGCGTAGTAAAGTTGTAGCAGACACGACTGCTGCTTCCAGGAGCTTAAAATTCTTTAAAATAGTAAAAAAATTCTTTAAAATATATTACAAAGCAATGTATACGGCTCCACGTGTGTGGTTTAAACCTAGTGACCGATTAGCCAGGAAGCCTGAGAAGTTGGGGGGCGGGGGAATAGCATCGGGAAAGTGGTGTTTTGGAAAAAGCAGAAGAGAGTCTGGTGGTGGAGAGGACAGTGCAGAGGCACGTTGCCAATCAAGTACAGCACACGTTTGTTATTTTAATATATTTTTATTTCAGAAAGGGAGAGGGAGACAGACACATCATGATGAGAGATCATTGATATCTCCTGCACACCCCCTTATGGGAGATCATCGATATCTCCTGCACACCCCCTATGGGAAATCATCGATATCTCCTGCACACCCCCTATGGGAGATCATCGATATCTCCTGCACACCCCCTATGGGAGATCATCGATATCTCCTGCACACCCCCTATGGGAGATCATCGATATCTCCTGCACACCCCCTATGGGAAAGAGCCCGCAACCTGGGCATGTGCCCTGACTGGAAATCTAATGTAACTGTGACCTCCTGGCTCACAGGTACTCAACCACTGAGCTACACTGGCCGGGCCAGCACAAGTTTATTAATCAATACATAAGTTATACCATGTGTTAGATGTGAGGGATACATGAACTTGTAAGATGCGTTTCCGAGGAAATTAGCAATCTAATTGGGGAGAGAAAACCATATATAAGCAGCAGAACCCTAGAGAACCTGCTACTAAAGCACACTGACAGGTGTAGCAGCTACATGTGGGGAGAAAACATCTGCCTTTCGCTCACTTAGGAGGGGCAGGGGAAGTGAGGCATTAAAGCTGGTGTCACTCCCAGGAGATCTGACAGCAAAGACAGGACAGATGTGATGGTGTCTGGTCAAGACTCTCAGTGGGGCCCTAACCGGTTTGGCTCAGTGGATAGAGCATTGGCCTGCAGACCCAAGGGTCCCAGGTTCGATTCCAGTCAAGGGCATGTACCTTGGTTGTGGACACATACCCAGTGGGGAGTATGCAGGAGGCAGCTGATGGATGTTTCTAACTCTCTATCCCTCTCCCTTCCTCTCTGTAAAAAAATCAATAAAATATATATTTTTTAAAAAGACCATGCTTGGGAAAAATAAACTAAAAAAAAAAAACTCTGTGGGTCTATCTCTACCCTTCTTCTTCTTCTTTTTTAGAGAGAGAGAGTGGAGGGAAGGGGAGAGACAGAGAGAAACGTTGATGTGAGAGACACATGGATGGATTGGTTGCCTCCTGCACACACCCCGACTAGGGCCAGGAATCAAGCCTGAAACCAATGTTTGTGCCCTTGACTGAATTGGAACCCAGGACCCTTCAGTCCGAGGATCTACACTCTATTCGCTGAGCTAAAGTGGCTAGGGCGGGCCCTGAGACCTCTCCGTGGGAGTGTGGGGAGGTGTGTGTGTGACCCATTGCTGGGTTCTTCCAGGAAGTTCTGAGCGAAACTAGTCTTTGCAACTTGATGGCGAGAGGGAGGTTGACAATGAGTGGGATGAGTGACAGAGCCCATCTCGCGGGCAGCAGCAGGGAGGAGGGCAGGGGTAGGAGGCCGAAGCTGCGATGGGCGGGGTTCAAACTGCTGGAGGCGCTCAGGAGCATAGCCGGAGAAGGTGAGCAGCCACAGGGTGGGGGGCCAGGCAAGGTCCGGAGCCGTGGGCTGGGGTTCGAGGCAGGACCACAAGGGCCATTTTCTCTCTACCCTTCTTGACAGTTCTGTCCCCACTTAGGGCATCTTGATGCCCCTCTTTTAGCTTTTTCTGCTGAGGCCAAGCCAGGTCCAGTTTTGTCCTGTGGTTTTGCCTTTCTTCCCAGTGGGCTCAGAGACACTCCTACAAGCTGTTCTATTTATAGTAGTACCACATAGTGGGAGGGGGTAATAGTCTTGTCCTCAAATGTTTTCAAATGAACTACACAAAACTGGGTTTAAGTCATAAATCTTTATTATATTAAGGTTAAGTTAAAAGGAAATGTTTCATATAAAATATTGGGGAAATCACTTAAAATATTTATCCTGAGGGTTAAATCTAAGTATGGGAGGTAGAACAGTCACATGGCTTCCATCAGCGATAGGACAGCTCCAAGAGTCAGCGCAGGGAGACAGGCAAGCCATAGGCTACAGGTGCAGCCCCAATAAGATACTTGAGTCGGGGAGCCAGGCGGGCCTGGTTGACATAGTAGAGAAGAGGGGCTCCTGGGCCTCCTCCAAGCCAGCCCTGCAGCAGTGCCTCCGTGTAGCGGTCAATGTCACGGTCAGTCACATCCCAGAGGTTACCCAGAAACAGGGGACTGGAAAAAAAACGAAAAAAAACAAAGGACTCTAAAACAGAACACACAGGAAGACAACTAATGGTGGTGGTGGGTGAGTAGAGAAGACGGAGCTAATGAGGAAGTCCCTTGGAACTAGGATGGGAGAGAGGTGGGGCACAAAGGAGGAAGGATTTAAACTTCAGACCTAGGAAAAAACCTGGGGTTGGGACTGAGGATGGGCTCTTCCCCTCAAGACTCACCAGCCAGCCATGATATACTTGAGCACAATGCCAGCCCCCTCCAGGTTTCCATGCACAGCCAGGGCTGCACTGCTGCAGCCAAACAGCAGTGCCACAGCCCGACAGTTCAGCCTCAGGACAGCCTGCCCATCCAGGAAGCGGGCACCAGCCCCGTGTCCTGCATAGCTAAAGCGGAAGGTGAGATGAGTTTGACCTAGCTATACTAGGCCTCTGCTATGTCTCAGAGGTGCCCTGAGTCAGCCAGGGGCTTTAAAACCCCAAAGCAATACCCTTCTCTGCAACTGCTTCCCCACCTCCCCACCCTAAGCACTCACATATATAAGTCACGCTCCATTAGGGCCTCTTGCACCTGTAACGGGCTCGGCACCTCCCCAACCACTCCTTTCCAGCCAGATTCACTGCAGGGGAAAGGTAGGAGTAAGAATAAGGGTCATACCCTAGCCCATTTAGTTCAGTGGATAGAGCGTCGGCCTGCGGATAAGGGTCCCGGGTTCGACTCCGGTCAAGGGCACATGCCCAGGTTGTAGGCTCGATCCTCAGTGTGGGGTGTGCAGGAGGCAGCCGATCAATGATTCTCATCATTGATGTTTCTATCTCTCTACCTCTCCCTTCCTCTCTTAAATCAGAAAAAAAAATTATAAAAATAGTAGAATAAGGATCATGTGGCAAATTGGCAGAGGGAATACTAATGAGAAGGTGGGCTGCAACATCCAATTCTTGAGAAAAGGACACGTCCCTATGCGTTGTTACTACCCCTCCCCACTCCATTTCTTACTCTTAACCTCCTGACCTGCTAAAATTCGCTCGGAATTGCTCCTCTGTGCTTGACAGGTTGTTGTGAGGGTTCAGAACGTAGAAGGCACTGTGAGGGTCCACCCCTCGGCTCAGCACTGGCGAGGCCCCAGACTGAGGAGGAGACACTGGTGATCAGGAAGGATCCTGGTCTGGCCCCAACAAACTCCAAGCCCCATTCCACGACTGACCCATTCCATGACTAAGACCCTCTCCTATCTTCCCAATAGCTGCCAATCATCCCCGGTCTGCACTCCCCAAATCCTACCTCTTTGATGATGGTGTAGCTGAGTAGGAAACGGAAGGAGGGCAGCCGCGTGACAGGCAGTGCCCGGAGGCTGGGCATGCTCTCCCATGGCAGCTTCTGCAGATCCTGGGCAAAAAACATTCAGAGGTTACGGTCCCTAGCCAGGTATACCCAGGAGTCAGAAGAGGGTGAGTTGGTGCCCACTGCCCGCCAGGCATTGCTTGCCTCTCTGGCCCTCAGCTCCTTACCTTGTCCAGCACTAAGACAAGGTGCCTGTTGCTTGGTATTGTCTGCCCCTGAAGACGTCCTATTGCCTCACTCAAGAGTTCTTGGGCTCGCTCTGGCTGGGCAGGGCACAGCCCATAGGCCAGGGCCTGAATGTCTTGAGGGGTGAGGGCATTGACACCACTGAGCATGATCTGTAGGGGAATAGTGGTCAGTGAGTGTCATAGCTTTCATTTCTACTTACAGTGGCAGGTGGGAAGGAATTAAATCCAGCTTCTTTCCCTTCCCTGATTTCTCAACTCACTTTCAGCAGAGTGGGGTCAGGATATTTCCAGCCACATTCCTGCAGCAACTCCTGTAGGCGGGAGGCCTCCTGGGCAGGGCCCGGGTCCTCACTGAGTGGCAGCAACAGCCCCCTCCAGCAGCCCAGCACATCCTTTTCTAGGGAAGTGATGAGAACCTGAGTGCAGAAGAACAGGACCTTCAGTTAGAGATGAAGCAAAGTTTCTTTCCCCACAGGCACCGACATTCTGGAGATGAGGAAATGGGTTTTCCAATGTGTGTATTTGTCTTACATATTTGCTAATAAAAAGGCAAGAAACTAGAAACATTTTTCACCTGTGAGACTCTAGGGAGTACAAATCAGAATCTGTTACATATCACTATAGCCAGGTGGGCAATGAAAGCTAAAGCTAGGAAGCTGGTACATGGGCGTCAGTCCTTCTTCCTGTGTGTGTGTACACCTTTAAGTGCTCCATTGCCATAACCCTTTCAGGTTTGGGGCTCTTGTTTGAAGTCCTTCCCACGTAACATAATTTTTATTTAGGCCTACAATTCCAGGAAGGATTTGAGGCACCTTAGCACTGATAGGGCACCCTCAGGTCATTCGTAGGACAGGCCTGACCCCACCCCACTTGGGGGCACACACCTCCATCCTTTGGTCCAGTTCTAGCCGCCCTGTCCACCATTCTCGCTTATCAGTACAGCTGCTGTTCTCTTTCTGTTCCTTCTGGATGGCATCAAATTCTTTCAGGGCCGAGCTCAGAGGAAGCTTTGGGAGATGGGGTTGTGAGATTTCTGCTTGTCCACGTGATCACCATCTCTCTATCCCGCAGCCACAGAATGTGAGCAGTCTGACCAGAAGCCCCGCAGCCCAACTTTGCTCCCTGGCCCAGGAAACATACCTTGTTCTGGGCAGTTGGGATCTGCACAGTGACTGGGGGATTGTCTTTTTCCAGCCGGGTCAGCAGGAGGGTGTTGCCCACTGTTCCAGGCTGGAGGGAGGCCAGGGCCAACACACACACAGTCACCTCTGACACAGAATATACCCAGAATCATTTCAAGGAATTCCCTTCAATGTCTTCTGCACTCAATCCCTATCTAGCACTAAAGACAACTCTAAGAAGTCTCCCCTGGTCACTGGAGTTCAAGGTGCTCTCATTGCCCTAAGAGCTCCCTGGGAATGGAGACCATGTCTTATACTTCTTTGTGTCCCTTACAGAAATGAACAAAGGGCCTTGCACAGCAGGAGGCACTCAAATAATCTGTTAAAGCGTTTCATGTTAGCATAGGGAGCCCATGGACATCTATCTGGACTTACCCCTGAATAAAGACACTGAGTTTGTTGGAAAGTCAAAATTGAGGTTAAAAATAAAAAAGACTTCCAGCCCAGCCAGCGTTGCTCAGCGGTTGAGTGTCAAGCTATGAACCAAGAAGTCTAGGTTTGATTCCCAGTCAGGGCACATGCCCAAGTTGCAGGCTCAGTCCCTAGTAGGGGGCATGCAAGAGGCAACCGGACAATGATTCCCTCTCATCACTGATGTTTCTCTGTCTCTCTCTCTCTCCTCCCTGCTCTCTAAAATCAATAAAAATATATTATCTAATCTAATAAAAGAGTAACATGCAAATCGACCCTCATGCCGTTACACCTAAGACATGCCTGCCAACCAATCAGAGTGGCTGTATGCAAATTAACCCAGCCAAGATGGCGGCCGGCAGCTACAGAGCTAGAGCAAACAGGAGGCTTCCTTGCACCAGCAATGGAGGAAACTGCCTGCCTAGGCCGGCTGGGCCTCTGCTCAAGGCAACAAAGTTTCAATTGTAGAAGATAAATAAACCCCAGAAACCTGATTCCAGCCAGCCTCACTAGGATGTTGGGTTAATGGGAGCTGTGGGCAGCCTGAAAACAGCCCTTATCCCTTCACCCAGGCTGGCCAGGCACCCTAGTAGGGACCTGAACCCTGAAGGGACTGTGGGCAGCCTGAAAACGGCCCTCAACCCCTCACCTAGGCTGGCCACACCCCCATGGGGTGAGGGTTCCCACTGGGGGGCTTGGCCAGCCTGCAAACAGCCATCAGCCCCTCACCCAGGCTGGCCAGGCACGCCAGCAGATGGACATCCCCCAAGGGGTCCCAGACTGAGAGAGGGTACAGGCCGGGCTGAGGGCTCACCACCACCCCCACCACCGAGGGGACAAATTTTTGTGCACCGGGCCCCTAGTATAAAATAAAAGACTTCCAGATTTAAGGTATGTCTGTTTGGTGAGATTAACAAAATGATTAATCAATGAAAAGGTATGACATGTCCTTCCATAAGGATCATAAATCTCTGTGAGCTAATTAATACCTTAAACACCTTCACCCAGCCTTTCAGTAAGAAGATAACTAAAAGGACAGGAGAGCCACCATACCACTGGGGATCAGAGCCAGGCACTCCTGGAAACTCTCCTTCTCAGCCTGGGGGAAATGGCCAGATCCTGATGTTCTGAAGGAGAAGAGGTGCTGGAGGCGGGCCAGAGGGATACCTCCAGGCCTCTCCTGGAGGTTCAGCCCCTGCAGCTGGTCTGCTATTTCCAGTGGCTGGTGCTTCTGGGCTTTGCTATAAGCAACACAAGTAGGGGTGAGTTCTCCCTCCTTCAAAGTCTGGACCCACCTCCCCAATCTGCCCCAGCACAAGTCTTCAGAATGGTGGACACTCACTTGAGCTGCCTGTGGAGGTGGGTGAGCAGCTGGTGGCGACAGGTGATTGAGACAGACTCAGTGACAAGGTAGGCAGTGGCATAGGGATCCTGGTGGCCCAGGCACAAGGCCAGGAAGCGGCATAGGTGAGCGTAGAGCCCACTAGGAGGGCAGTGACTGACCCCACGGAAAGCAACACTCAGTGAGTCACAGATGGAATCCACGGTAGACACACCTAGACGAAGGTCGACACTTGCTATAGATGAGCCCCCTACTCCCTAGCTGATAGGAACTTGCCAAGGAGTCCCTATGTCAGCTCCCACTTGGAAAGTAGCAGCTACCATTTACAAAGGGCAGTGTGCCGAGTAGGGTCCTATGTAACTCACATGCATGAACTTGTTCCATCCTCCCCAAACCCACTTGATAGTTAAGTCAAAGCTCAGAGAGGTTGAGTGACTTGCACACAGGTAGCAGAGTGTGCTGGAATTCAAACCCAGGTTCAAAGGCTACCAGATCCAGGTGGGGATCCAAAGCCAGACCAAGGACAGACTGGAAAAGGCTCAGCCCTCTGCAAGTGACCGAACCTCACCAATGGCTATAGGGGCTGCAGGACGTTGGCGCCAAGAACCAAGGTCTTTATCTGTCTTCTTGCTTGGGCATAGGTCGGGTAGCTCCTCTTTGCTGGAATCCCGTCTCAACAGTTCACATTCTCCTATGGCTGTGTCCGGCCCTGGAGCTGGTGTCTTCCCACCTGGGGAGAACATGACATTTCTACAGAGCTCCCTGCCCCTGCCATCCCTTTGTTTTCTAGGGTCCAGTCCAGAGCCAACAAAAGACTGTCTTTGGGGGCTAGTTATTTCTTGTGCTTTGGTCCCAGGGCAGCCTCCCCAAAATATATGCATCTCTACCTCCCACCTTTGCCATCATACCTGAGGCTGAGTCTTCCCCATCAGAGCCCCGGAGGATCTCAAAGCTCATTTCCATCAGGTTGTCAGTCAGTTCCTCCTCAGGGATGGTCCGCATAATCTCAGGGCCCAGCTCCTCACCATATCCTGATGCCACCTTCTTGGCCCTTCGGGTCCTGCCACTGCGGCCAGAGGGTCCAAGGACACTACCTGGGTCAGCCACCACATCCGTCTTCACATTTGGGCCCTTCCTAGCCTGGCCCCAGCCTCTCCCCCGAGAAGCAGTGCCCCGTCTCTTGGGCTCCTCTGCAAGCCGTGCCTCTACTGGGTCTTCCAAGTCACTGTCATCACTGAAGTTCACCTGGGATGCGAGGGAAAGAGAGAAGCGCCAAGGGGCCTTCAGTGACAAGACATCACCTGACAGCAGATGGCGCTGTGGCAGCACCAACACAGAGGCCATTGGGGAAGATTTAAGAATTAAGCCCCCACAAATACTGCCACATTTAGTCAGGGGAAGTAACTCCTGGGCGTGAAGACCGGGACAGGAGGGGGCACTAGAAGATGAGGAGGAAGGGTGAAAGGGGAAAGGAATCCTCAAGTTAAGGAAAGTGCCTTCTGTTCAAAACAAAGGTAGACTTGGAACTAGTTCTTCCTGTGGAAGATGTAGAGGTCCTGCAGGTAACAGGAGAGCTCAAGGTGCCACCAGGCCCTGGGAAGCTATTCCATAAAGGCCCCTGCTCTACAGAACTCTCCTCTAGGACCATCCCCACCCAACACCAACACTGCCTGGCCCGGATCCCAGCTCACCTTCAGGCGCGTCTGGACTCTCTGTTGTACCTTGGGGGCCTTGGGAACCTCAGGTTTGCTCTTTGTAGGACATACTTCCTCAAACACGGTGAAAGGGACTCGAGGGCCAGCCTGCCTAAGCCGGCCAGGGGGCTTAGGTGTACATGGTGTTCCTCCTCCTTCCTGACCTTTCCGAGAGGTATCATGGAGGGGCAGGGCAGCAGAGACTGCCTTTTGGCGCCCTCGTCTGGAATGCGTTTGCTTCTGAAGCTTAGTGAGCTCTGAGCCTGGGGGAGTCTTTATTGATGGTGGCTGCCAGCCCCAGGAGCTGGCAAAAAGTTGAGTAGCGCAGCAGCTAAGGCCAGCCAGCTTTGTAAGGGCCTGCATCAGGAGCAGGCTGGCTCGCCAGGGCTCCAGGTGGGGTACCCGTGCTGCCACAAACTTCAGCCCTGACTCTAGGACCTTCCTCAGGCTGTTCGATGGCTGGTTCAGCCCCTCCTGTGCCAGCTGTGTGTATGCCTGTGCTAAGATCTCATCAAAGAGGCGCGAGTCAGGGTAGGGAGGTACTTTGTGATTCAGGGAAGCTTGCAGGACTTGGCCGAGGCGCTGGGTGGCTGCAGGGCAACCCTTCAGCACAACTTGCAGGAGATTCAGACCCTGGGCCTGATGGCCCGTGGCCAGTCTCACGCCGGCTGTGACCAACACCCAGCGTAGACAGACTGCCGAGAGGACAGGGTTGGCACAGAGTGAGCAGTCGCAAGTGGGCAAATGGGTCAGGAAGCCAGGGCTGGGTTGGGGCTTCGTTTTCAGGATTGGGGAGGAGTTAGTAGAAGGTGCTGTGGGGCCAGGCTCCTTGGCCACAGTGGCCACCAGCTCCAGAACAGGGCCTCTTAGAAAGGGCTCCTCCTCTGGGAGCTCTAGAGGACAGGGGACCGGGGCCCGCTGCTTCCCCTTCTGCAAGTGGACTTTCTTCACAGAGTCTGGGCGCTGGGCTGGTCCACAGAACTCTGAGGAGAGAGCAGAACAAGAATGATAAAACTAGGAGACACGATGCCAAGTGCTTCTCAAGCTACCCCAGGGTCCAACGCCCTCATATGTGTGTTAATTACTAATTACTCATATATTACTTTACTGACATATTAAATATTAGTATGGTTTATTTTTTTTGTTTTGTTTTAATAAAATCTCGATTTTCTTTCCTTTCAACAATGGACCAACACAGCCAACAAAGTCCCCATTACCTGAAGCTCAAAAGACTACATGGATCGGGAAAGCAGGCCAGCACCAGGAGGCTCAACTCTTAATCCTGGCTTCTGCCCCTGATAGCCCCATGATTCTGGCCTTAAACATTGAATTTCTCAACTTTCTCATTTTACGAATGGGAAAAAAAAAAAAATCTATGTTCCCAGTTGACTTTTCAGGGTATTGTGTGGATCAAAGGAATTACTAGAGCTAAAAGTGGTTGATAAGAGAAAAAAACCATCATAAATACAATATTTTATTATTAGCTGAAGCCTCCTGAGGACACTACGTTTGTACTGTCTAATACAGTAGTCACTACATACATGTGGCTACTGAACGTGTGAAATGTGGTAAGTTACTGAGGAACTGAATTTTAAATTTTATTTAAAATCCACTTAACTGTAAATAGCCCAAATGTATTAGGTTTGTGAAATAGTGTATGTGTCCCTCTTACCATAGCCCGTGGGCGTGGGCATGGCTGCTCACCTGTGCAAGACTCAAGCAAGAAGAGAACCTGCCGCAGGTCGGACTGACAGAGGTCAATGTCATTGCGTGCCAGCTCCAGCTCTCCCTTCAGCACCAGGAACAGGGCACACCTTGTTTGGAGAGGAGGCAATAACCAATTAGTGGAATCCTTTCCTTCCTGGAGAGTCTCCTTTCCTTGGCAGAACCATCAGTCTTTTCCAGCCTCTGGCTCCCTGAGGAAAGCCTTCTACGCTGCCCTCAAACCAACTCCTCCTTGTGTGAGCACAGGATTTCCCAAACTGCCTTATTCAAAAAAAAGGATCCTGTGGGCAAAGAGATTTAGGGAAAGACTGGTACACTACATCTCCCATTTGGAGATTTATAATGTGTATTAGCATATTGGAGGACATGAGAAGTCCTATAGGAAATAAAAAAAGTCAAACCTTCATTAACTCATCATTTCCCACTTATTTAGCCACAGGAGGGGTTCCACCAACCTCTCCACACATAACATGTTATTAATCTGTGGACTAGTTTGGGAACCCACAGTCAAGGGCACAGGCACTCGGGTTCCAGAACTGGCATCCTCTTGGTCCCCGTACTCACTGGCGTGGTATCTGTAGCTTCGTTGTGAGTTTCAGGGCCTCCAAGCAAAAGGCCTTGGCTTCGCTCACACTGCCCAGGCGTCCCAGGTGGGAAACCAGCTTCTCGGAGCAGCTCAGCACCTCTGTAAGCACCTGCCATTTTTGTACCAGATTCTCACCTGTAGTAGAGGAGAGAGACAAGACCATCATCAGTCATAGCCTGGATCCTCTGGAGACAAAGCTGCCAGGCCCACCATCTTGCCTGCTTATTCCTACAGGACCTTGCCCTCCTCCTTGGACTCACCACAGTCCAGAAAAGGTGTCTCCACGGCTGCTTTTTTAGTTGAGAGTACATCACTGCCCATGAGCAAGAGGACGATGCTTCGGAGAAGCTTGTGGGAATCGATGAGTGCTGTCTCGGGTGTCTGCCAGCCTGTGCAAGTGAGGGAAGAGGGGACAAGAAGGGAGATGATGTGGCCTGAACTTCACCACCTTCAACATCTATTAAGGTGGCAAAATGCAAAGCATGCTGCTACTCTTTTCCATATGCACCTAAGGCAGGAAGAGCTAATCAATCACGGAACTCCCCGAGACTACATGGGGTCTCAGAAACATTGTTGGTCTGGTATTCCAGGCAGTTACTAGGCAACCGATTAGAGTCAGTAGGAGAACTGAAACTCATTTGCTATCCCAGGCCTATTCTGTGCAGCTTCTGGTTAGGCTAAGCACATAGCTGGACAGCAGAGGGGACAAAGGCTGAGAAGAGATGACAGTGCACAAACTACACACATCAACCAAGGAGGGCCATTCACCCTATTATTTCACCTTGGGCACAGAGTTGCTTCCACAGAGAGGCTGAGAGGCTGTCTGATGAGAGGCTAAGGTAGACTGCCACCAGCTGCAGGGCCTGGACACGCAGCAAGTACCAGGCCTTGGATGACTTTTGGAGGGCAGGATCCTGAAGCACAGCCAGCAACAGAGAGGCACCCTCTGTCACCTGAAGAAGGAGGGGGCCAGAGGAGAGCAGTGAGGTCAGATGGGCAATTCAGAGCTTGAGATGCCCCTGGAAATCATCGGGCCCAATCCCCTGCTGTTAAGAATGATAGAAGATATATATATACACACTGTAACGTGAGTGGGCATAACACTTGGAAAAGTCACACAGCTAGTTTTTGAGGAAATGCAGGTGTTTTTGGATTCCACTGGGTTTCAGGCTAGGGCTCCAGTGTCATCCCAGTTCCTATTCAGAGAGACTTCCCTCCTTGCCCTGAGGAAACTAGAGGAAAAGGAAAAGGAAAATATCTCTACCGGAGGAACACTGGTGAATAATTCTTTGGAAGGCAAAGCTAGGAAACAGCATTGCTTCTCAGGGTCAGGAATATTCTTAGCTCTAGGGAATTCTCAGAAGCCAGACAAAGATCTAGAAAATCCTAAAATCCTTCTAATACCCAGGACCTTTGGTTATATGAAAGTGAGGAATACCTTGTGGTAAGCATAGTAAAGTTGACTTCTCAGTAGGTCACAGGTCAGGGAAAGGAGCAGGTACGTGTCAGTGGTATGATCCAGAAGCTTCAGACTTGATTCCACCTCTTCCAGGTGTAACTAAGGGAGCAATCGGGGTTTGCAAGCATACTGGTGAGGAGAGGCAGAGTGAGCCTTCAAATTAAAGTGGATTAAAGCATTTGCAAGCAAATGTCAAACATGTCTAATTAAATATCATTTCAAATATTATAATCTACACTAGAGGCCCGGTGCACAAAAATTTGTGCACTCGGGGTAGTTCCTCAGCCCAGCCTGTGCCCTCTCGCAGTCTGGGACCCCTCAG
>PVJC01010652.1:0-43248 GCA_004026665.1 Murina feae | reverse complement strand
TCTATAATAATCTATAATAATAAAAGCATAATATTCTAATTAGACCAGACAGCTGAATGACCTTCCAGATATCCTTCTGGATGAAACTGCAGTGGTGGGTGCTGAGGCAGAGTGATTAGGGGCAATCATGCAGGCAGGTGAGTGATTAGGGGCAATCAGGCAGGCAGGCGAGTGGTTAGGGGCAATCAGGCAGGCAGGCAAGTGGGGGCGATGTGGGATTGGATCCAAACCGGAAGTCAGATATCCCCTGAGGGGTACCAGATTGTGAGAGGTTGTAGGCTGGGCTAAGGAACTCCCCCCTGCTTGTGCATGAATTTCATGTACTGGGACTCTAGTGTGTGTGTGTGTGTGTGTGTGTGTGTGTGTGTGTGTGTGTGTGTGTGTTATTTTATTATCTTATTGCACTGGATAGGATCTCTAATACAATGATGAAAATAAATTGTAAAACTGGACATTTTTGTTTTGTTCCAAAACTTAAGGGGAAAATATTCAATATTTACTGTTAAGAATGGTTTTTGTTGATAAGGTTTTTCAAATTGAGGAAGTTTTCTTATGTCCCTAGTTTGCTGAAATTTTTTTTATGATGGATGTATGTTTAATTTTATAAATGGTTTTTTTACATGTATGAGATTATTATATAATTTTACTATTTTAGTCTATTGAGATTGTGAATTTTATTGATTGATTTTGAATGTTGAGCCATCCTTGCTTTCCTGGGATTAACCCAAATGGGTCATGATATCTTATCCTTTTTATATATATCTGAATTCAGTTTACTAATATTCTGTGACTATGTTCATGAGAGATATTGGTCTATAGTTTTCTGACTTATCTGGTTTTGCTATTGAGATAATATTGATGTCTAAAATGAGTTGTAAAAGGTTTCCACTTCTTCTATTTCTTTGGAAAAGTTAATGCAAAATAGGTGTTATTTCTTAATTGTTTGCTAAAATTAATCAGTAAAGCCTTCTGAATCTGGAGTCTATTTATTTAATAGAAAAATGTCTATACAAATTTTCCACTTTTTCTTGAGTGAGCTGTGATACCTGATGCTTTATTCTTTTGTGGTGATCTTTGTATGAGATGTTGGCAGGTAACACCTGTCTTCAGATTTCCCAGTTGCTGTCAGGGATATCTTATTAATTTATTCATACCATTTTAATTTATTATGCCATCTTTTAATGCCCATTAAATGGCTGCAATCAACAGATTACATTTAATTTGGATGGCAGGGGAAAATTGGTGGTTGTGGCAGAATAAAAGGTATTGTAGACCTTGAGCTAAAAAATATTTTGTTCAGAAAGACAGGATTTGCCTGATGACTTTGTCAGACAAATTTGTCTCTTTTAAGTATGGTTTTTTAAAATGGAAGGATAATAGAGAGGAACTTGCAAGAAAAATCTCCTTGCCAGCAAACACTGGGAAAGCTAGAGGAAAAATGGTAGGATTTATCAGCATGATGTTCACAGAATTATTTCTAAATAGATTTTTTTTTGGTAATGCATAAGAAACAATATTTTAGTGTTTGTTTTAGAATTATTGACACACACTGAAATATAATGATTTCTTGATTGGGAGTACTTTATAAAATAAAATGGAAAGAAACCAACTTTCCTCTAATTCTTTATTCCTAGCCTATGTTTAAATATTGTAAATAACCTTTGAAAATGTTACAGCCACATTTGATGAAATAATTCTGTCAATAATTGAATGATCTATTTTTTTAAAAAAAACTTACCCTCCAACCTACTTTTCCACTTAAAATTTTGTTTTGTTTACATTAAATCCTATAGTGTTTTCCCAAAGACAACTTGTTTGCAAGTACACAAAAACCTGTTTAATCTACTTTGTCTTAATTTACTTACATGTAAAGTAGGTATTTTTTTCTACCATCCTCAGTATTGTTGTAAGAATAAAATCAGGTATATGCTATAACCTATTGGTGAAGAGAGATTAAAACCATAATTTAAAGGCAAACTAATGGTATTATTCTGCTTTCTTTTATGGTAGGACATGGTCATCATAATTTTAAGGTGCAAGGACAGCAGAAAAGGCCTGTACATGTAATCAGCTGTCTTCCACATGGAATGTATGTGGAGATTGCCCTGTGGCTTGAGGAGTTGGATACTGTTTATATTTGTTTAAAGTTTGCCTTCTAGCCCTAGCTGGTTTGGTTCAGTGGATAGAGCATTGGCCTGCAGACTGAAGGGTCCCTGGTTCGATTCCAGGCAGGGGCACATGCCCAGATTGTGGGCTCAATCTCCAGTAAGGGGTGTGCAGGAGGCAGCCAATCTATGATTCTCTCTCATCATTGATGTTTCTATCTCTCTCTCCCTCTCCCTTCATCTGGAAAGCAATAAAAATATATTTAAAAAAATAAAGTTTGCCTTCTAGAGCTCTGTCACATGCCTGTACATAAGTTAGTCTCACCCATGATTGCTAGTCTCCAGGCTGGTTCACTGGGTGCTGTTGCTTCTCAGAATTCCATGACTAAGCCAAGAGTGATGTTTGTTATTTCTTCTGCCTGCTCTGCTTACCACATCATCACACCAGGCCGTGAACTTTGTGAACTTCTCTGGAAAATCAAACATACCTAGAAGCTCCCCAGGCTTAGGTCTAGTAACACCTTGCTCTTTGCAAGGTCATGGAACAGAGCTTAGAAGATGATTTGAAGAAGGAAACATAAAAGCTCATTGAATCCAAATTTTTTCATGAGAAAACAAGAATCCAGAGACACTAAGGAGCTTGATCAAGTTCTCTTCTTCCATGAAGCCTTTCTGGGTTTTCCAAGATGGTTGTAGTGCTTTCCAGCCTCCATGAATTTTCACCCTTTGTAAAAATTTGGTTGAATTTTTAGGCAGTCAGGCAGAGGGGTTAGGGGCTATGAGGCAGAAAGGTAGAGTGGTTTGCTGGTGGTGTCTCTTTCATTAGACTGAGATCTCCTTAGGATTGGGTTGAGTTATATTTGTCTACAAGGCCTGGTACATTTTAAGTACTCATGAATGTTTGTTGAGTGGGTGAGTCTCTCACATGCTGTCTACCAGGTACTATTGTTATGAGGCCAGGTTCATGCAGATTAAGGAGAAGCTCCAAAACAGCCAAGCTCCTCTTGGTAGTAGGCAGACCAGAGTCTGATGGCTAAGCCATAGATTATGCTGAGAAGCACCAGGCAAGAGAAGATGAGAGTTAAAGGGATCCAGGCCAGAAAAAGGTAGTAAAAGTGTTTCAGGTTTTTCACTTGTAGATGCATTCATTCATTCAAAAATTTTATTCTTATTTTATTTATTTCTATTTTATTGATTTTTTGCAGAGAGGAAGGGAAAGAGAGAGTTAGAAACATCGATGAGAGAGAAACATCTATCAGCTGCCTCCTGTGCACTCCCTACTGGGGATGTGCCAGCAACCAAGGTACATGCCCTTGACCGGAATCGAACCTGGAACCTTTCAGTTCACAGGCCAACACTGTATCCACTAAGCCAAACCGGTTAGGGCTATTTTATTTTTAAAAAAATGTATATTTATTGTGGAAAGTTTTATAGATGTTCCCTTCCCCTTCTCTGTTGAACCCCTCTCCATCACTCCTACCTCCTACCCAGGCCTTAATCGCACTATTTTCTGTGTCCATGGGTTATGCATATATGTGTATAAATTCTTTGGTTAATCTCTTCCTGTTGCCCCCCTTTCCTGTAAGAATCAAAAGTCTGATGCATGTTTTCATGTCAGGCTCTATTTTGTTTGTCAGTTTATTTTGTTCATTATATTCCTCATATAAGTGCGATCATATGATATTTGTCTTTCTTTGCCTGCCTTATTTCACTTAGCATAAAACTCTCCAGGTCCCTCCATGTTATCTTAAAGGGTAAGATATCCTTCTTTTACACAGCTGCATAGTATTCCATGGTGTATATGTACCATATCTTTTTTATCCACTCATCTACTGATGAGCACTTGGGCTGTTTCCAGATCTTAGCTATTGTAAATAGCACTGCTATGATCATAGGGGTGCGTGCATTCTTTCTGATTGATGTTTCAGGATTCTTAGGATATATTACTAGAAGTAGGATCACTGGGTCAAATGGTAGACCCATTTTTAATTTTTGGATGAAATTCCATACTGTTTTCCATAGTGGTTACCCCAGTCTGCATGTCCACCCACAGTGTACTAGGGTTTCCTCTTTTCCACATCCTCACCAGTACTTGTTGTTTACTGATTTACTAGGGGCCCGGTGCACAAAATTCATGCACAAGGGAAAAGGGGGGGGGTTCCTCAGGCCAGCCTGTCACATATCAGGAGCCCTCAGGGGCTGTCCTACTGACGGCTTAGGCCTGCTCCCTGATACCCTTGGGGAGCGGAGCCTAAGCCACAGTCTGGCCTCCCTTGTGGGAAGCAACCAGGCTAATCAGGGGAAGCCATTAGGCCTATCACCCTGCTGCTGCAGCCACTGCTAGTCACCACAGCCACCAAGGTGTTTTCATCAACACAGACTCCAGTCCCTTCACCATGAAAAAATGACAACTTCCTTTAGGCATTTTCAAGATGTGTCTTTCATAGGATATGACATTTCTTTCTTTTTTTTAATTTTCACCTGAGGATATGTTTCCATATGTATCCTCTTTGGAAAGTGTCTATTCAGGTCCTTTGCGCATTTTTTAATTGGATGGGTTATTTTCCTTTTGTTCAGTTGTATGAATTCTTTTTATATTTTGAAAATTAACACCTTATCACTGTATCATTGGCAAATATGTTCTCCCATACAGTGGGATCCCTTTTCATTTTGTTGATGGTTTCTTTTGATGTGCAGCAGCTACTTACTTTCATGTGGTCCCATTTGTTTATTTTTTCCTTTGTTTCTCTTGCCCTGGATGTCATATCAGTGAAAATTCTGCAATGTGAGATTTCTGATATTTTGCTGCCTATGTTTTCTTCTATGATTTTTATGGTTTTACAACTTACATTTAAGTATTTTATTCATTTTGAATTTATTCTTGTGTATGGTATAAGTTGGGGGTTTACTTTCATTTTTTTTGCATGTACCTGACCAATTTTCCCAACACCACTTAGCGAAGAGACTGTCTTGATGCCATTATATGCTCTTGCCTCCTTTGTCAAATATTAATTGAGCATAATGTCTTAGGTCAATTTCCAGGGTCTCTGGTCTGTTCCATTGGTCTATATGTCTATTCTTGTGCTGCTGGTGCTGACCAGCAACCCCAGAATAACAGATGAACAGATTACTCCAACACAGCTTCACTGTGAAAGAGAAGGCTAAGGGACAACCTGAATGATAGCAGCCAGGCAGCCTCGATTGCCTGCCTCATTAGGCCTTTATTGGAATTTTTATCTTTAGATATAATCAGCAGGGTGAGTAATCTTGGGAGGACACGTGTGTTTACATTGTCCTCTAGGCAAAGGCATCCAGGTATTAAGCATAAGGATTTCAGTAAACACTCGAGGGTCTGCATGTGCACAGACTTGTTTGGAAAGGTTAAGGAATTATTAGGGGCGCCACCTTCGACACTCCCCTAAGTCTCCCCTAAGTCAGAATTCCAATAAATAGGGCAAGCGGCCTTCCACACACTGCCCTTTTATCAGAATGTCCTCCTTACAAACTTTCCAACCAAGTCTCATGCTTACCAACATTGTGCCAGTACCAGACTATTTTGATGACTGTGGCTTTGTAGTAGACCTTCGATATCTGGTATTGTGATCCCTCCAACTTTGTTCTTTCCCAAGAAAGCTGGGGCTATTCAGGGTCTTTTTTTGGTTCTATATAAATTTTTGGAGTGTTTGTTCTAAATCTGTGAAATATGCCATTGGTATTTTAATAGGGATTGCATTGAATCTATAGATTTTTGGAGGTGGTATGGACATTTTCATGATGTTAATTCTACCAATCTATGAACACAGTATATTCTTCCACTTGTTTATATCTTCTTCTATGTCTGTTTTTGATGTTCTGTAGTTTTCCAAATACAGGTCTTTTACCTCCTTTGTTAAGTTTATTCCTAAGTATCAATTTTTTGTTGTTGCAATGGTAAATGGGATTGCTTTTTTAGCTTCTCATTCCAAGAGTTCATTAATGGTGTATAAAAGTGTCATCAACTTCTGGGTGTTAATTTTGTATCCTGCTACATTGCAAAATTCATTTATTAAATCTAGTAATTTTTTGGTGGAGTCTTTAGGGATTTCTATGTACAATATCATGTCATCTGTGAATAATTCGTTCTACATTCTTCTTTCCAATTTGGATGTCTTTTATTTTTTCTTCTTGTCTGATTACTGTGGCTAGGACCTCCATTACTATCTTATATAACTCTATATAATAAGAGTGGAATATGCTAATTAGCCATTACACCCTGAAGTGTAACGACCAAGCTCATCACAACCAGATCATGGATCAGTAGGAGGGTGGGCCAGTGAGGTACAAGCGGGCTGAGGAGAGCTGCAGGAGGGGGCAGGGCAGCAAGCTATGAGGGGGCCAGGGGAACCTACAGGAGGGTGGGGGGCAGCCGGTGGAGAGCTATAGGAGGGTGGCAGCAACCTACTGGCTACAAGCGGGTGGCAGAGAGCCACAGGAAAGGGCAGGGCAACAAGCTATGGGGGGTTGGGGGGAGCTACAGGAGGGCAAGGCAGTGGGCAGTGAGCTACAGGAGGGTAGCAGTTACCTACTGGTGCACGGATTTGTGTGCAGGATTACTAGTGTTGAATAAAAGTGGTAAAAGCAGACATCCCTGTCTTATTCCTGTTTTTAGGGGAAATGGTTTTAGTTTTTGCCCATTAAGTACGATGTTGCCTGTAGGTTGTCATATATGGCCTTTATTATGTTGAGATATGATCCTTTGATCTGTACTTTGCTGAGAGTTTTTATCAAATATGTGTGTTGGGTCCAGCCAGTGTGGTTCAGTGGTTGAGCATCCACCCATGAGCTAGGAGGTCAAGGTTTGATTCCTGGTGAGATCACATGCGTGGGTTGTGGGCTCAATTCTCAGTAGTGGGTGTGCAGGAGGCAGCTGATTGATGATTCTCTCTCATCATTGATGTTTCTGTCTCTCTCTCCCTCTTCCTTCTTCTCTGATATCAATAAAAACATATTTTTTAAAAAGTGAGTGTTGGATTTTGTTGAATGCTTTTTCTTCATCTATTGATATAATCATGTGATTTTTGTCTTTCAGTTTGTTTATGTGATGTATCACATTTATTGATTTGCTTATATTGTATGAGCCTTGCATCCTTGGAATAAATCTCATTTGGTCATGGTGTATGATCTTTTAAATATATTACCAGATCCAATTTACTAATATGTTGTTGAGAATTTTAGCATCTATGTTCATTAGGGATATTAGCCTATAATTCTCTTTCTTGTAGTGTCTTTATCTGGTTTTGGAGCTGGGATAATGCTGGCTCCATAGAAAGAGCTTGGAAGTGTTTCTTCTTCTTGATTCTTTGGAATAGTTTGAGGATGATAGATGTTAATTCTTTGAATATTTGATAAAACTTCCTTGTGAAGCCCTCCATGGCAGGGCTTTTAAATTTTTATTTATTTTTTGGAGGGGAGTTTTTTGTTTTTTTTATTACTGCTTCTATTTCATCAGTTGTTATCAGCCTATTAAGGTTTTCTGATTCTTCCTGATTCAGTTTTGGAAGGTTGTATTTTTCTAGGAATTTGTCCATTTCATCACTTGTTGGCATCACTTGTTCAAAGTATTTTCTTACAATTCTTTGTATTTCTGTGGTGTCAGTTGTTACTTCACTGCTTTCACTTCTGATTTTATTTATTTGGTTCCTTTCTCTTTGTTTCTTGATTGCCTAGCTAAAGGTTCATCAATCTTGTTTACCTTGTCAATGAACCAGCTCTTGGTTTCATTGATCTTTTGTATTTTTTATTTGTTTAGTTTTTGTGTCATTTATTGCTGCTCTAATCTCTATTATTTCCTTCCTTCTACTTACTCTGGATTTTTCCTGTTGTTCTCTTTCTAATTCTTTAAGTTGTAAGGTTAGTTTATTAGAATTTTCTTATTTTTGAGGTAGGCTTGTAGTGTTATGAACTTCCCTCTCAGGATTGCTTTTGTTGTGTTCCATAGATTTGGGATGCTTGTGTGTTCATTTTCATTTGTTTCCAGGGAGTTTTTTATTTCTTTGATCTCACTGGTAAGCCATTCATTGCTTAATAACAGGCTATTTAGCCTCATGTGTTTGAATGCTCTGGGGTGTTTTTATTGTAGTTGATCTCTAGTTTCATACCATTGTGAGCTGAGAGGATACTTGATATTATTTCAATATTCTTGAATTTGTAGAAACTTAGTTTGTGTCCTAACATGTCATCTATCTTTGAGAATATTCCTTGTGCACTTGAGAAGAATATATATTTTGCAGCGTGGGGTAAAATGTTCTGTAAGTACCAATTAAATCCATTTTATCTAGTGTGTCATTTAAGATCTTGTTTCCTTTGTTAATTTTTTTGTCTAGAATATCTATCCAGTGGTATTTAAATTCTCCTATTATATGGGGGAATATATGTTTATCAGGGTTGTATCATCTTACTGTATCAATCCCTTCAGTATTATGAAGTGTCCTCATTGTCTCTTGTTATAGCTTTCATTTTGAAGTCTATTTTGTCAGATATTAGTATTGCTACCACTGCCCTTTTTCATTTCCATTTACATGAAAAAATGTTTCTCATCCCTTCATTCTCATCCTGTGTGTGTCTTTCAGTTTGAGGTAGGTCTCTTGTAGACAGCATATATATGGGCCATGTTTTCTTTTCCATTCAGCTATACTAAGTCTTTTGGTTGGAGCATTTAAGTCATTTACATTTAATGTTCTTCTTGATGGTTACTTATTTGTTGCCATTTTTATTCTTTTTTTGTTGTTGTTAAACCTCACCCAATGATATTTTTCCATTGATTTTTAGAGAGTTGAAGGGAGGGAGAGAGAGAAACATTGATGTGAGAGCGTCACATTGATTGGTTGCCTCCAGCACATCTCCCACCCAGGGCTCAGAAACGAGCCTGAAACTAAGGTATATGTATCAAACCCAGGACCTTTCAGTCTGTGGGCTGACACTCTATCCACTGAGCGAAATCAGCTAGTGTGCCATTTTCATTCTTTATGCCCGTGTTCCTCACTATCTCTCTATTTCTTTTTATAACATCCCTTTAATATTTCGTGCAGTGCTGGTTTGGTGATAATAAACTCAGAAGACAGTCAGTGCCAGACAGGTTGGGAGTATATACATTGTAAAAAATGTTAACACACTGTGGTGAAACTACAGCAATTCGGTGATTATGAGAGGAGATGTGATGATGTGAACCCTTTGAAAACTGATGACCTTGCCTTTAATGATTGACAACGATGTTGTTGACTTTTTGTTGACACTGATGATAACTCTAATCCAACCCTTATCCATACATTTATAATCAACAATCCTCACAAAAACTGAATCTCAGATAAAGATTAAGGAAATGACAGTACACAGAAAGAAACCTCAAGAGTCAATTATATGATTGTTGGATAGGTTCCAAATTCAAGATGCAGGATTAGAACAGCAATCAAAGCAAAATAGTTGCGTTGCTGGTGACAAGCACACTGGATAGTTATTAAAACTTAAGTGGTGTGATATCCTACAAATGGTGACTACAAAGAAAAGAAAACTTGATGCAGAGTGTTGATCTTTTCAAGAGAAATGGACAAAAGATTATTTTTTTGTTGAAATCAAAGGCAAACTGTGTGCCTAGTTTGTGGCGATGAGTTAGCAATAATGAAAAAAGCCAATCTGGAGCATCACTACAGCTCAAAATATGCTAAACGTAATGAATTGGGAGGCCAAATGCATCTGGATAAAACCAGTGCTCTTAAGTGTAGGTTGAAATCACAACAAGCCGCTTTCACTAGGTCTTGTTGTGACAGAGACAATCTTATTCAGATGTGCTATGTAGTGAGCAAGCTAATCACAAAGAAGCTGAGGCCTCACATAGATGGAGAGTCTGTGAAAGAATGCATGGTGGCTGCCGCTGAGCTATTAGCCCCAGACAAAGTAAAATTGCTCAGAGTGCTAGTTTGTCTCAGAGAACCATCTCAGATCAGATTACTGACAGCACGAGATACTGAAAAAACACTGAAGGATTCTGTAGGAGAGTTCCAATTTTTCTCTCTGGCTTGTGATGAGACAACAGATATAACAAATACTGCCCAACTGGCTGTTTTCATCCGTGGGATAACTGCAGAGTTTGACATGCGAGAGGAGCTGCTGTCACTGGAAGTTTCGCGTGGCACTATAAAGGAGAGGATTTGTTTGAGAGACTTGTTTCTATCAATGAAAAAATTGGAGCTAACATTTGAAAAGTGAAATGGCCTTACCACAGATGGCGCTCCAGCCATGTTTGGCTCGCAAAAAAGGTTAATTGCATTTGTCAAGAAAGAGCTTAGTTTTGATTCAAGTAATGTAATGATGTGCCACGGCACCATACACCAAGCAAGTCTGTGCACAGTCATTGCGGCTCAACAATGTGATGTCAACAGTAGTGTCATGCATAGATTTTGTCAAAAGCAAGGGTTCAACGGCCACTTGTTCAAGGAGTTACTGAATGATCGTGAGTCTGAGTATGGTGACCTCGTTCATCAGTGTGAAGTGTAGTGGCTGAGTCACGGGGACATGCTCATGAGATGGGATAAAGTCAAGCAGTTCATGGAGATGAAGGGAAAACCTGCCAGGGAACTCAGTGACAGCAGGTAGCTGTGTGATCTAACGTTCATGGTGGACATTATCAAGTACCTCTCAGAGCTGAATGTCAAGCTGCAGGTGTCCCAACCAGCTTCTCAGCTCCCTGCTTTCAAATGTGAAGTCATTTGAAGTTAAATTAAGGCTGTGGAAAGTGCAACTCAAAAGGAATAACTCGGTACATTTCCCCAGCTCTGGAAGGACAAAAGCCTTCTATGGCAGTTGAATGTTTTGGTGAGTGTGCGAAACTGACAGGCATTTAAGGAAAGATTCAAGGATGTGAAAAGTAAACAAAATGGGATTGAACATCTTTGCTACATTCCCTTCAGTGTGGAACCAGCTGATGTGCTTAATAACCTACAACACAAAATCATTCAGCTGCAAAGCAATGATGAGCTAAAAGCTAGGTACAACAACCTCCCACTGCTTGAGTTCTGTAAACGTTACACAAGCAATGATGAATTTCCCACTCTGAGGAGACATGCATTGAAATATGCATCTGTGTTCCGAACACCTTACTGCTGCAAGCCATTCTTTTAAAAACTTATCATCGCAAAGAGACGACTGCGCTCCAGACTGACTGAAGCAAACCTGGAAAAGCAGTTGCTAGTGGTATCATCAGTACCAGCTAACATCACATGCCTTACCAAAGAGAAGCCATTCCAACCATCACATTAGGGTGAGTTAAATGTTTGACTAAATATAGCAGGCTAATTTGATAACTGTATGGCCTGGGAATGATGTTATACATATCCAAATGGCCCTTGACAGAAAACAGGTTCCCTACCCCTGGTCTAGACAGACCAGGTCCAAAAAAGAGAATCCCGTACAACGCTGCAGCAGACCTTCCTATCTCAGTACATTAATGGAAACCTCCCACCCTTAGGACCTCATCTGAGGTCAACATGCCCCTGGGAATTCAGAGTCAGGCTTCAGGTTGCCAATTAACCCCTGAATCTGTGCCTCCAGAACAATCTTCTGTAGAGAAGTCTTAGATGCAGCGTGCCGGGCTAGAGTATAAAAAAGTGAAATAGGTCATATGGGAGATGCCGGCCACACCTGACCATTAAATATGCTTCACTTCCACAGAGAAATAACTTCTTACCATTTGTCTTGAAATATTCAGTCTTTTGGGTCTTTTATTTCCTCGTTTCTGGTAGAGACTTCTCCGCCATAGGAAAAACAACAATGCAAGGGTGACAACAAATGGCTAGTAGTGCTCAGTGCTGGGGAGACCACAGTGGATGGTGAGGGCTGTAGTGAATGTACCTTCCAAAGGGGCAGCCACCGCTCTGCTTCAGCTGATCACAGCCTTGAGGGATGGGACCCAGTGTTGAGAGATCTTCAGATCTCCTTGGTGGTGAAATGTCCAGATTTTTAGAATCCCACCATACCAACCAAAGCATTCTGGAGTGGGGGTGGGGAGTCACATATGACCCATAGGCAGGTGGTTTGTGAGCTCGGGTCTATAGATTTTACCAGAATTTCTGAGGGGTCTGTGACATAACATTAACAACCACTATCCTAGAATATGATTTCGCTCAGAGCCTGTGGGAGGAAAGACCAAGGGCATGGCCATCTCCCAAAAGTCTAGGGGACAGAGGAGCCATCTGTCTGGCTCCTCCCACAATCCTAACCTAGAGCATAGAAGCCAGTGGCTCCTCTTCCTCCTCCTTTGTCCACTGGTGAGTGTCCTCCATTATCGGGATGGAGCAAGAAGGATATTGTAAAAGGGATTTGGTACTGAGAAGCACCAGAGGAAAAGTACGTGATGCTCATTAAGTAGAAGATGTCTCTCTTCTTTGTCTTCATGATTCTCCATTCCACTTCCTTCCCATGGGTCCCTCCACATCCAACCCACTACACCCCATGACAGTATCTTTGATTGCAAGGCATAGAAATCCAAATCCAATCAGGCTGGGAAAAATAAACTCATTGTCTCCGTATCTGAGAGGCCCAAGGGTAGAACAGCTTCCGGTATGCTGGATTCACGTGCTCAGGAATGAACCCCGTACCTCCTCACCAAAACTTCTGCTTTTTTCTCTTGCCTTCATTCTTTGACGGGCATCTCCCACTGGTAGAGGAGTTGGCTACATGATCATTACTACTCATCATCTCAGAAGGGAAGGGATTGCTTCTCTTGCAGCATACATCAAACCCTAAGACATTTTCTTGGGCTTTGATACTGGACAGACCCCTGTGTCCAGGGGTATGGGGTCTTCTTTCTGTCTAGTCTGGATCATATGCTCCCCAGAAGAGTAGGTGCTAGAATCACTGAGAGTCTGAGAATGGTATGCATGTGTGAGTGTGTGAGTGTGTGTGTGTGTGTGTGTGTGTGTGTGTGTGTGTGTGTGTATTGGTGGTGGTGGTGATGAAATGGCAAAATCTAAAAGGAAGCGATAGTGCCCAGCCAGTATGGCTCATTGGTTGAGTGTCAGTCTATGAACCAGGAGGTTACAGTTTTATTCCCCATCAGGGCATGTGCCTGGGTTGCGGGCTCAACCCCCAGTAGGGGGCATGCAGGAGGCAGCTGATCAATGATTCTCTCTCATCATTGATGTTTCTATCTTTCCCTCTCCCTTCCTCAAAAATTTAAACAAACAAACAAATAAATGGAAGTGACGGTGGTCACTTAGAAGATACCTTATCCCCACAAGTGCTTCAGACACAACAATAAAGGATCATCTTATAGCTCCCCCATCCTCAAAATAAAAACTAAAAAACTCTTTCTGCAACTTGGCAGAAGCTGTGTGGAGTACTTGTCAATTCCAGTATTAGAACATCTGCATTGCAAAACCAAGAATGTCCAGTTCGGGTTTGGCACATAGAGGGGATTTTCAAGGCTTGGCAATTTCTCAGTGCAAGCAACAGAAGAAATGCCCCAGTGTTGTGAAAATCCTCCCCCTTCCCTGAGGCAGCATGAGTTCACCATAGCAGCATGCACCTCCCACCCCACTGAACAGAACTATGTTTCTGAACATCTAGGAACACATGACGTCACTTTTTAACCCTAAAAATTTAAACCTGAAAATGAGCTCTAGGGAATGAACTACAAGAGGTTCTCAGGCAGTCTCAGGAGGGAGACTGTTGAACTTCATATACACAAGTAAACGATAAACCTACTTAGAGGGAGAAGAAAAATCCAAATTCACTGAGAGTAAAATGATGATAGTTGAAATAACAGTTCCTCTTTATTATTTGCTGAGTACCAAAGCATTTCTCATAGATTATCTCATTTAAGTTTCACAACAACACTATAAAGGTAATTTTCATTATTATCTCTGTAAGAGGCTAATTCTCCAAAGATCAATATGTAGCAAGCAGTAGCAGAGTAAGGATTCATGCCCAGGCAGTTTAACTTTAAAGCTAGTCTGCTAAAACATTCATCCATCCATTCACTCATTCAATAATTATGTGGATTGCCTACCAAATGCTGGTAACTATTCAAGGTGCTAAGATACATCTGTGAACAATGCAAAGGCAAATACATGTCCTCATGAGCTTACCTTCTAGTGGGGGAAAAAGACAGGAGACCAGACTAATAAATAAAATATAAACTAAGTTAGATAGTGATCAGTGTTAAGGGAGAAACTACACCAGGGGAAGAGACAAGTGTTTGTGGGAGGGTCGATTCTGAATAGAGTGATCAGGCAAGGCCCCACCAAAAAGGTGACACTGAGTAAAAAGCTGAGGAAGTAAACCATGCAGATATCTAACAGGAAGACATGATCGGTAGGGAAACAGCATAGATGAAGGCCCTGAGGAAGGAGAAAGAGCAGCATGTTTTAGAAATAGCAAGAAGTCCAATGTGACTTGCACAGAGTGATCCAGGAACACAGCAGGAAGAGGTGAGATCGGAGGCAAATGGGACCAGATCTTGTAGAATTCTCCAGTGGTTGTTAGGAGTTTTGTCCTTCACTCTAGTGTGATGCAGCCATTTGGGTTGGAGCAGAGGAGGGACATGAAATGACTTAGTTTACAAAGGATCACTCTTCCTGCTGTCAGGAGTACACACATGTAAGGGGAACAAGGATGCCTGGAGGGAGGCTGCAGCAGTAAGTCAGGCAGAAATGGGGTGGCTTGAACTGGTGGGTGGTGATGTAGCAGGTGCTTCAAATCTGGGTTTATGGTGAAGTCAAGAGTCAAATGATTGGGTAACAGGTGGGATGTGGGGTGTGTGATGAAGAGCAGTCAAGGATGACTAAGGTTTTCACCCTGAGCAACTGAAGACTGGAATTGACATTTTCAGAGATGTGGAAGATTGAAGGAGGGACGGTTTATGTTTTTTTAAAGGGGTGTTGTTTTATGGGGTTATCAGAACTCAGTTTGGGACATGCTAAACCGGAGATGCCTATTTGACATTCAAAAGTATGAGAGTGGCTGGTCCGGAGTTCAGGAGAGAGGTCCATCGGGACTGGAGTTATAAGCTCTGCAAACTATACTCTATTCCCTTAGAGTAATTGAAGACACTGACCTATGTGCAATTTTGGAGAAATGATGACTGTATAAAAAACACTAGAACAGTATTAAAAAAATCAAATTTAAAAATTCACCCATATCCTGCCACCCTAAAAATAGCTGCTTTAATTTTTCCACATTCCCTTCTGTTTTTTTCTCACATGCAAACAGAATTTTATAATGTTGTAAAAGCTTGAAATAGATACAATTTCACTTTTTTTTTTTTTTTACTTAACATGATCTCATAAGTTTTTTTCCTAAGAGGCAGATTAGAAGGCCAACAAAGTGCTGAGAAACATTTCAGAAACAAAAATAAAATATCCTACTTTGGTACAGTTTGGTGCTCCTACAGCTGGTATTGTGTTTATTGGGACTTTTGTGGACAATGACTCTTTCTGGAGGTGAAGATGGGCTGGGATCTGAATGATGAGGGCTGGCCATGCACCCAGTCTGGGGAAGGGCACCCCAGGAAGACAGAACAGCAAAAGAGGGAAAAGCATGTGTTAAGAGGCAACAGGAAAGCCCATTAAGAAGGGATGCTGGCAGATTCATTTCAATTGACAAATAGAAATTTATTTTATCTTTAAACTTTTAAAAAAGTATCTTCTAATTTAAACTACAGAAGAAAGTACACCCTACCTCTGGCACTTTCTACCAAGTAAGAAGAAGACATATGGAATAACTTAGAACATGGTGAACCCTGGCCGATGCAGTGGTTTTTAAAGGTTCTGAGTCTCAGACTGCACACGACCTCTGATTTGTGCATTCATCCCAGTCCCTCACCGGAACTAGAGTCCAGTCTCTTAATTTTATAGAAGAGGCTGAGGGTCTAAAAACCGTAAACGACCCGACCAGTGCGAGTCTTCAGTTACCTTACAGAGGATTTTAATTAGGGTTCAATTAGCTCTGCCCTCCACATCAAAGACTCTATAAACAAACAAAACATGATTCCATGCACACGACTTCATCTTGGAGAAAGCCCTTAGTTAGCTGGGAAATGCCTCACCCTTCACGGGCTCATCTGCCAATCATTTATGAAGTTATTTACTCAAAAGCAGTAAAAAAACACCCGAGAAAACTACCGCCCCAAGACTCCCGAGGGGAAGGCGGGGAGCGGGGTTATGCTTCCTCCCAGAGCCAGCAGAGGGAGCACCAGGCAAGGTTTAGGGGCCGCGCCTCCCCACACCTCCTCCCTCTTCCTCGCCCAACTTCCCCATAGCCACCGCTTCAACTAAAAGTGACCATTGACCTTTCAAGCTTTGGAGCCGTGATGCAATAGAATGGTATTTCAAAGAAAAATGGTTATCGAAATTTTGGATCCGGTTTTCCCGTGAATGTTAATGGTTTTTAAAAAGTAGGTCACATTTCGGGGGCGGGCTTGCGGGCAAGGAGGTGAGTTCCAGCTGAGGCCAGGTGACCTCCAACCGGGTGGGAGGAGGTGAAGGGTCCCCGAGCGGGGAAGAGGGGACGGGATCTGTCCGAATGCCCGGCCCCTGGGCTCCAGCCCTGCATGGAATCGCAGGGACACGCGCTGTGCGGGCTGCAGGAACCGAGGCTCATCTCCCAGCTCCACCCAGACGCGCGCGTAAGAGAGCCCCCTGGACGGTCCGCTCAGGGGAGCTGGGGCCGCTCGGCCGGAGGAAGGAGGTGGAGCGGAGCGGGGTGGAGGGGAGGAACCGGGCCAGGCAGGTGCTGGAGACGCCCGGGGGAGGGAGCCGAGAGCCGCCCGCGCCGCGTAAGCAGCCGCTGGATGCCTCCTAGGACCTGAGCCGAGGGCACCGCCTCCGGCCCGCTCCCTCTGGCTGCGGGGCGTGGGCGCCGGGCGCCGGGCTGGAAAGGGGCCTCCCCAACCCCACTCAAGTGTCTTGCCGGGAGGGGCATTTTCGGGGACCCCCCCCTTTCCCCCGGTCTTTCTGGCGCGCTGCTCACAAGATGCAGGGTCGCGTGAAGGGACAGGGGAGATGAAAGAGAAATCCCCGCCGAGGGGCGAGGGTGTCTGTTATTCATTCGCTCGACCCCGGCTCACCCCTGGCAGGGCTGCGGGACGGGCTCTGGTCGCCAACACGGGGGCGACGGTGGCCGGGGTGTTTTGCGCGTCCCCGAACCGCCGGGGGTGTGGGGGTCAGGGGAGGGCGGCTCCCCCGGCAGCCCCGCCGCGCGGCCCCAGCGCCCAGCGCCCAGGCCCGCCTCCCCGAAGCCTGCGCAGTAGCGCTCAGCCGCGTCGAAGCCGCAGCCCGGGCGGCGGTCACGTGGGGCGAATTCCTGGAAAGTTCCTGGAAAGCGGCCTCCGCGGCCGGCGGGCGGGGCGCTCGGCGCGCGGACGGAGGAGGGCGGTGGGGAGCTCGGGAGGCGCGCGGGGCTGCGGAGTCGCGCGCACACGCCGCTCCGGGGACAGACGGTTAACTCTTGCCGAGTCTCGCCGCCGCCGCCGCGGCTCGCGGGCCTTGGGCTTCCCCTGAAGCATGAGCCTCCTCGCCCGCCGCCCCTGGCGCAGCGCGGGCCGCGGACAGTGCGCACCCGGGCTGCCGGCGCCGCGCCTCAGGACCCTCTGTGCCCGCGGAGCCCGCGGGGGAGCTCGAGCGGGGGCTGGCGGCAGGTACTGGTCCCGGGAGCCGGAGGGCTCCGCCTGGGCGGGGTGGCTGGGGAGGGCAGCGGGGCACCGCCGCGGGCGCCGGGCGGCCTCGGCTTCCGCAGTGTAGAGCGGCGCGGGGAAGGGAGTGCGAGCCGCGGTCCTGCCCCGCTGCCGGCCACCACTGCCGGCTTTCTCCGTTTCCTTCCCGGCGTCGGGAAGTCTCCAGAGTTTTTTTTCCTCCTTCTTCTTCTAAAATGCCATTCAAATTAATAATCTTCCTAATAACCTGATCTCCCGCTCCTCCCCACCCTCCTGCCTCCCGCCCTGGCTCCTTACTCCTCCCTCTGTCCTTCCCACCTCCTTGGTCTCAGCCGGAGGGAAACCCTGCAGCTGCCCGGGGAGGGAAGAGGGGGTGCGAGCCCAGAGGCTGGTGTCGGAGCCGGGGGGAGGGGGGAGGTCAGGGGGGAGAGGGTTCCAGGCGATGACCGCCGGGGCTAGTGTTCGCCCGCGGCGCTGAGAACTCGGGCCGCCGCCGCAGGTCTCGTCGCAACGCCCCCCCCCCCCCCCCCGCATCTCGTTCCCAAATTAAAAGTCAACAGGGGAAACTCGCCGGATACCCCTCCTTTCTGCGGTCCCTCCCAGCTTCCCCGCCCCAGGTCCGCTGGGGAGGCTGCCGGGTGTCCGGGACGGCGGCCGAGGCCGAGGTAAGGGCTCAGCTTTGGTTGCCTCGCGGGTCCAGCGGCTCTCGGTGCCGCCGGCTCTGCCCGGGCCCGGGCCCCGAACCCCCGCGGAGGCTGCGCGCTCCGCTCGATTCCTCGACAGCGCCCGCGGCGGCTCCAGCAGCAGCAGCAGCAGCAGCGGCAGCAGCCGGGCTCCCCGAGCCCCGGGCGGCGCCCCCCACCCTCTACCCGAAGAGGAAGGAGGGGAGCTAGGCCGCCCGCGAGCTGGGGATGCGGCCACTCGCGCGCCCCGGCGCCCCAGGCGGGTGGCTCGGGCCCGGGGAGCCCTGCGGCGCCGTGGGGCGGGGGGCCGGGTGCGCGCGGGCACTTTCTCCGGCGGCTCTCCCGGCTGTGCGGAGTGTGGGATCACAGTGCCGATTTGGGAGCTCCCCTGTTTTTGCCTTGAAACACTTTTCCCCCTTGCCCTTGACTAGGGCATATTTTATCGCTGTGCCTGCAGGTGACTCTCTGCTCTTCCCTTCCGCTCGCCTGCGATTTCCGCGAGCTGCCCTGGGCGGGAAGACACCCGGCTCCCCACCCTCATCCTGTCTCCCCCATCCCCGCCCAGCTATTCCTCCATCCTTCTCCCCCCCCCCCCCCCTTCAACTCTGGCGTCTCGGATCCCGGCTCTCTCAATCCTTCTGCCTCTCGAGCTGGGCCTGGATGCTTGGGGTTAAATGGTGCAGGAGCATAGGCGCGGAGGAGTCCCCGAGATTTTCCACGTCGCTGCCTCCCCACCCACACCCTCGCCAGGGGTCCAGTTCCGACTGACCCAACCCCACTCTTTCTCTCTTTGCAGACAAACTGTGGGTGACCGCGCCTGCGGGGGACTTTGCCGTCCGTCCACCAGGACCCGGGGAGGAAGAACCGGCAGCTTCCCACCCCCTCCCCCTCCACCACCATTTTGGATATTCCGCAGGGACGTGTTTTGGGGTTCCCACTGACTTCCAGGGAGGACGCGTGCCCTCCTCTGACCCCTGCTCGGGCGGCCGCCTGTGTTTGCTGTGGGGACCGTTTGCCCATGACCCTGCGGTGCGCCGAGCCCTCCGGGAATGGCGCGGAAGGGACGCGGAGCCAGTGGGGGACCGCGGGGTCGGCGGAGGAGCCGTCCCCGGAGGCGGCGCGCCTGGCGAAGGCCCTGCGGGAGCTCAGTCAAACAGGTAGGGCGCGGACGGCCGCCGCGCGCGCGGGCGGGGGCGCCTCCCCACGGACGCGGCTGGGGGCTGTGCTGGCGGGGAGCGCCGCGGGGCGGTGGGGTGAGATGGAGAAAGGGGGCCGCGGAGAGGATGGGTTCTCGGGAATGGGAAGGGAGGGTGGTTCGGCGGAGGCTCGGGCCTGAAGGAGGGCGCGGGCAGGGCTCCTTGGAGAACGCCCCTGAATGCGCTGGACTCTCTGTTTTCCGCGCTGCTCGGCGGCTGGGGTCGGCACCGGGGCGGAACCCGAGCTGGAGAAAGCTCCTGGCGCCTGCCTCTCCGCGGCTGCCGGGCGGCGAGCGGGCGCAGCGCTGCCCGCAGCGTCTGTGCACCCGGCTCCCGGGCGCAGCGGCCGCCGCCGCGGGGAAGGTCGGCGGCCAAGTCCAGGGACCGAGAGGTCGCCGCGCGCCGCCTTCAGGGGGTCTCCCGGGGCCGCCCGGCGCTGCGCGCGGCTCACTGTGGTCTCTCGGCATCTGAAAGGAGAAAGGCGTGAAAAAAAAATAATTCTGGCAAACCTTTCAGGCTTACCACACCTCTGGATCCTAAAAGCTTACGTTTGGGGCAAAATTGAAGTCTTGGCAGCGTTAGGAAGAGGGGCCTCTTGCTTCGCTCGCGGCTGTGCTCTGTCCGTGCGGGCCGTGTGCTTTTCCCATCAGCGTGGAGGGACCGGCAGCCTCGGGAACCCGAGCAGTTTTTTTTTTGAGGGGGGAGTGTTGTTCAAACTTCTTAAATGCAGAATGCCTCGAAGTCATTTTTGCAAACGGAACGGGCCCGGAGATGGTGCAGGCAGATCCCATGGGGAGTGCTGGGGAGACCCACAGACAGTTGGAATTGGGGTTGAATTAGGGCAAAGTGCAAAAGATTACAACTCGAAATGCTAATTACCATTTGGGTTTTCCCTCATTTCTCAATGACTGATAAGGAAGTTGTTAACTGAAGCAGCAAGCAGAAGCTATTGTATCTAGAACTGCGTTTTTAAAACAAGTAAATAGCAGTGCTTTCTAGGGCTTGGAACAGAGATGCAGCCCTGGACAGATTCGGGGAGACTAGGAGGACACCAACCATCCAAAAACGGTGCTTCTGTTTTTCTCTCTTGGAATTAGTAGAGTTCAGTTTTCCACTTTTTAAGGGCAGGGCTTTTATTTTTAACTTCTGATTTATTTCTAATTTACTTTAAATCTTTGATTTCACTTGTGCTGGAAGCATCATGCTTTGTCAGCCAGTGTGTCATGTTGCAAATATTCTTTTGTTTCATTCAGAGAAAATCTAGATACCTTAAAGAATAGCTCCAGAAGATTATTTAAAACAAACAAACAAACTGGCTTACTTTGTGTTCACAAAATAGCATGGACCCACATTTTCATTAAATTTCTACCAAAACGATTTATGGTAGCCTCTGGTAAACTTTCACACACTTATTTTTAGAGCTGGAAAAAAATGTAGTCAAGTACTTGCCCCGTTTAAAACATTATAATAACAATTTTACCCTCTTTTCTTTTTCTTTTTGAACAAAACCCCAGGTTGGTACTGGGGAAGTATGACTGTTAATGAAGCCAAAGAGAAATTAAAAGAGGCACCAGAAGGAACTTTCTTGATTAGAGATAGTTCGCATTCAGACTATCTACTAACAATATCTGTTAAAACATCAGCTGGACCAACTAATCTGCGAATCGAGTATCAAGATGGGAAATTCAGATTGGACTCTATCATATGTGTCAAGTCCAAGCTTAAACAGTTTGACAGTGTGGTTCATCTGATCGACTACTATGTTCAGATGTGCAAGGATAAGCGGACGGGCGCAGAAGCCCCCCGGAACGGCACTGTTCACCTTTATCTGACCAAACCGCTCTACACGTCAGCACCGCCTCTGCAGCATCTCTGCAGACTCGCCATTAACAAATGCACCGGTGCCATCTGGGGACTGCCTTTGCCAACAAGACTCAAAGATTACTTGGAAGAATATAAATTCCAGGTATAAGTGTTTCTCTTTTTCTAAACATGCCTCATGTAGAGTATCTCCGAATGCAGCTATGTAAAAGAGAACCAAAACTCGAGTGACTGCTCTGGATAACTACACGGGATTCTGAGAACAGCTGAATCAGTCTAGCCTACATGTGTGACTAGGTAGCTAGGTCAAGTTCCCTCAAATATGCTCACCTGAGAAATGCTTCCCTTCCTAGGGCTAAGACCAGCTGATCCTTTTAAGTTAAAAATTAAATGTCCCAAGCAAAGGCCGAAGTAACGTTCTGATCAGCATGCCTTGCCTTTCCGAGGTTCCTTTCTCTTTGGTTGAAGGTCCAAGCACCAGTAGTAGAGAAAGGGAGAAAGACTCCGTGGAGGAGAACTGAAGAAGGGGAAGGAACCTGACAGGCTTAGCTTCCATTTTCTATGCCTGGTGATCCGAGTCTATTTTGGACGTGTTATATTTTGCATTCTGATGTTCCTAGGGGTTTTGTTGATCGGATATGCTTGTGAGTATTTATCCTTCATTTTATGCAATTAACCAAGTCAACCAAAAAAAAAATGTCCATGAAATCCTGTATTTGTCTTTTTACTACATGTATGAACTCTTTCATGTGTATGCGTACTGTAGTAATCCATTTTAAGAGAGCCTTACTTCAGAAATATTTCAAACTGGTGCAAACGGAAAAGACTCCATCTTTTCCATTAAGGCTAAAGACAAGAATGTCATGCTATACAGGTGCAACCCAATCCCGGTTAATAAAACCATGTAGATAGAGACATTTTACCCTTTGAAGTAACTGTGTCCCAACCTGTTGCCATGGATTTTTTTGGAAATGGCTTTAGAAATTTCCAAGTTGTCCTTGAATTGTCTAACCATGGGCATCAGCAGTTGTCTCCCTTCTACCATGTAGAAAACTTTGACTTAATTTTCTTCCAGAGATAAGGGGATACCTGCCTGTTTTTCAAAGTGTTTATTTACTGCTGTTACTATTTGATTAGAATGTATTAAATAAAAAAAAAACCCTTACTTTTACAAGTTGCGCTTATATTACTTTGAATCGTAGAAAACTTATACTTTCATGGTAATAGAGGGTTGCCATAAAAAACTTACGTCAAGTGGAATAAGCCAGATATTCAGCAAAAAGTAAGGCCTTCCTTGCCCTTCTCTGAAGCTACGGGTCATATTTGCCCTTTGCGTTTGGAAAGCATGGTTTAGAAACTATAAGACTTGCCAAGTGGTGCTTTTACAAGTTGAACAGGCATAACACTAATGCCTTTTGTATTTCCAAAAAACATGGTTTAGAAACTACAAAAACTGATATATGCTAGTCTTATGGGTCGAATAAGCATAATACAAAATAAAGTTTTATGGCCATTTATGTTTTTGCCACATAGGCTCATGACTGTTGCAAATGTGCCATCTTTTGGTGTTCGGACATTATTCATTTGCCACCTTAAAAAAATTTTTCTGCATACCTACGTACAATGGTGTATCACTGGGATGGTGAGCCTAGTGCATTGTGTGTGTCCCAAGTGAATTATGCTAAGACAGAAGCATATAATTTGTGCTTATAAATCATAGCAAAGCCTGCTTAAGTATTTTCATGAAGCTCTTGAGAAATGGTTTTGTGCCTGTGTATTCAAACAGCAGAGCCAAACACGAAAGATGGCTAAGTGTCCCTTAGGAAGAATTCATTTGTAGACTAAAAGTTAAAGAGCCGTACTTTTAGGGTTTGGTCTGAGGTCAGGGGTTAACCTTTGCATTAAGATGTTCGGGTTCTGTGCGTTCCTTACTCTTCTTCTCCACTGAAAACAGTTGTTTGGTGTGGGATATTTGACTTCTCTGACAAAACTTCCACATGACCAGTGCCAAAGGGCTTTGTGGGATTTCTTCCCCGACTTGCGCACTTCTGTTCTCATTGTTTCAAACACTCTGTAGTTATTGAGAGTTGGACGCAGTAGTGGGACATGAGTACCTGTGGAACTGTGGAAAGTTCTGCATTATTGTTAGCAAGTAACTGAGAAAACCAGAGGACAGCCAAGACACCTCAGTGTGCTGTGGAACTGTTGCCTTACATTTCGATCTTCCCTATTTCAAGCACATTAATAAGTATTAGGGGCAGTGTCTCTCTCTCTCTCTCTCTCTCTCTCTCTCTCTCTATATATATATATATATATATATATATGATTTTTTTTTACAATTACTAACATTATTTATTGAGTTTATTCTGTGCCAGACTTTTACTCAGCACTTTACATGCATTATCTCATTTAATCCTCACATAGACTGAATGAGCAAAGCACAGTGATCACAGGAGGTACACTTCTAATTTGTGAGTAAGAAGGCATTCCAGGAACATCCTGGCCCTTTTTATTCTTGGAGAGGAATTACGAAGAGCAAATTGCTGCTATTTCTACATTGATCCAGACGAACAAGTAAGAGCAGGCTATAAAAGGAACCCTCAGCATTTTTATTGCTGCCTCAACCGGAAAAGTATAGGAACCGTGATTAGTGTGCTCTGTGGGAGCTCAGTCAGCTGGGGCCAGTGGTTTTTCTCCTGGTGGAAGGGTGGGTCAAGGGGGGAAGGTTCACTTGCTTTACTTGGTGGCTGGTACATAATGCCAGTTACCAATTACTGGTAACTCCATTTTATAGCCCATTGAACAAAAGAGTTAGGATGTACACTTGTCCAAACTACCCTCAACGGAGCCGAGAAGAATACCCAGGGACCTCTTTCTATGCAGGACAGTTTTGGACATTAGTGAGGGTATGTGTTGCCGTTGTCATTGTTGAAGAATGTAGGATACAGGACTTAACATGTCCCCTCAAACTCAATACACTTAGATCTGAGTTTCCATTGGGAGCAGAGTTTTGAGGCAGTGGAATTTTTCCTTCTATCCAAGTGGGCACTGGGGGTTGCTTTTCAGGGAGTTGGTTTTTGTTTTTGTTTTGTTTGTTTTGACTTTAGGGCTTTGGACTGTGGGGAAAAGGCAGTTCAGCTTATAAGCTGAAAGCTCTTTTCTGGCGTGTCAGTAAAAAAGTCTTGACTTCATAGTTATGTAATCCACATAGGTAAGAGAATGGGACAGTTGTTTTGGAGTGTTTATTTTCTTGGGAACGATTTTCTCTGCTTTTAGAAAATTGTACCCTGGTAGAGGGCAGGAGACAGGGACGTCATCAAATGATCCATGGGATGGAATGTCCCGAGACGGCTGTGTTCTGCCTGAGTTCTGCTTGGTGTGGGTGGGCACAGGGCAGAGGCGGGGCCGTGGCTGTGGTTGCATTGAACAGCTCTTGTCTCCCAGGGGTCCTTTCTAGCCTCTGGAGCAAAAAAGTGATGTCATTCAATCTCGGCCTTTCACTTACTAAGGGGCCTTGTCTTCTCCCACTTTTCTGATCACGTATTTAGTTTTGTCATTTTACCTGAAGAAGACTCTCTGACCCAGGGAAGTCAAGAAATGGGCATGTATATGCACACAGGAACACACACACGTAACCCAGCAAATCAGTGGCGGAGTCAGCGCATGCATATTTGAACAGTTTAGTATTTGTAAAACCTGCACCCTTCTACTCTGTTTAAAATGTCAGTATTCTATCTTGCTACCCGGTAAGCCCTACAGTTCTTTTAACATCACACTTTTCTTCCTCTGAAATTAGCAGGCCTCTGGAATACTATACAGGATAATCGCAATCCTTGGCTCCTTCCACTCCGCCTCAAATAAGCGGCTTCTGCTGGGTTTCATCATCCACATGAGAGTTTTGCATTCATTTTAACTCGTCAAGGTTTGTAACTTGCTTGCTGTTTTAACATCTAACAACCTGCCATCCTTGCTCTTTTGTGATCTCATTTCTGCCTCTGCCAGAAGTGACTCACACGCGGCCATGTCCGGGTGACTGCCACCTCTTTTGTCACTCATGGGCATAATGGCACAGTTCATTCTTGCCTCACTTTCTCCCTTTTGTGTCATTAAGTTGCCCTTTTAGCTCCTCTGACACAGCTCTGCTGACCATATTATACTTCAGTGAAAGAGGGTCATTATATTCTCCCTGAGTTGGGTAACTGAACAATTTAGAATACCTTGAGATTAAATCTGTCTCCTACTCCCTTTGATTCTTTTCAGATTTTGAAACAAGTAGCCAGCCCCAAATGCCAGCGACACTTTAGTTATGTGCGCTTAAATTTTTTTCCCTTCAGTATCAGGCTCCTTGTTAAGTTGCAGTTCATTTGATTGGAATGGAAATGCCCTCCATTCCTTCCTTCTGCTTGTCTATATGTAAGAATGACTCACACATAGGCATATATATATATTTTATTCCCATCTTTGCATATTTTTTTCTATGTGGCTTGAGTTCAGGTTCCTTAACCATATTACCGAAGTCAAGTAACAGCTATTGCGAGGGTAGCCTTTGAAAGCCCTGGCGTCCCAGTGCCTGGGTAGTAAGTAAACTGAAATTATGGAGCAAAGCTGGATATTCCTTTCTACCCCTCCCGGAGCTTTGTCAACAAGGGCCGGATCCGACACGTGTCGTCCAGAGCGTGGGGTTCACATCAGTAAACGTTCAGTGAGCCGTAACAATAAGACTGCTTTTACAGACCGTCTCACTTGAAACTACCTCCTTAACGCAGAGGAACTCCGACTTGCCCTAGAGATCAGGCGCACAGTTTGTGAACTGTTATTCATGTGGTGCTGCCTCTGTTAGAAACAGAAGGGAGAGAAAGGCAAGCCAGAGTCCTAGCGAGAGGGCAGGAAATGCGGCCAGCTGCCTTCCTCTTCTGTCTCTGCCTAAATAGCACCCAAGGAGCCCATTTCAGTGGTGGAGAGAGTGAGACTTAATTGCAGAATTCCAGAAAATTGTTCCCATTTCCAGTCGTGTTAAGATAAAAAAATTTATATTTTGCTAAACAGTTTCCTCTTCTGTTAATCTGGTATGTTTTTTCCTGTTTAGATGTTGGTCCAGAGAGCTGCTAGATCTTCAACATTCAGAAAAATACTTTCCATGTTATTTCTACCCAGAGAAGTTTGGTTTCCCATTTTAACCTCCTCTCTGCCATCTTGATAAACTTGACCTTTCCTGAGTTTCCAGCATCGTTTATTTTTCTTCTTTGCCTTTTCCAGGTTGTGGTCATCAATACTGTATTTGGCCAGAAAGTTTGTTTGCATTTTGTATATTTGATTATGCATCTGCTTTTAGTGATCTGCAGTAATAGGGGCAGAGAGCATGGGGTAATTGAAACTCACAGACATCTAGCTAATACTGGTTTTAGCTTTCTCCCCACTCATGCTAGAATCAGTGATATAAAATTACCTGCTTCTTTGTTCACTCACTTTATTCTCCCTGTCCATCAGGCAAGGGGGATGTTAATAAGCAACAAAGTGACTAAAACGATGGCAAGATGAGAAAACTGAGGAGGCTGGAGAATCAGTGGTGTGCTGAACTCCTGGGAGGCAGTTAAATGCAATGCTTAGGGATTTTGTGAGCTAAATCACTATGCTCTAGGTAAATCACTGGTAAATAGAAATCAGCCATGGTGGGAGTATTTATATCATGGAAAGTGGCAGACACTACAAATTAATGTATCTATCTATCTATCTATCTATCTATCTATCTATGTATTGATCTATCATTAATCCTCACCTGAGGAAATGTTTTCCATTATTAAAGAGAGTGGAAGGGAGGGGGAGAGACAGAGAGAGAAACATCGATGTGAGAGGAAACATAAATTAGTTGCCTCCTGCACACGTCCCAACCTGTGCTGGATATTGAGTCTGCAACCGAGGTACATGTCCTTGATCAGAATCAAACTCGAGACCATTCAGTCCACAGGCCAATGCTCTAACCACTGAGCAACTGGCTAGGGCCAAATTAATGTCTTTAGACTCCTTGGTGAGGAAGGTCTTTCTGCAAAAAGGTTGAAGAGGAGAGTAGAGGTGAGCGGGCACAGACCTTTTTAGACCTTGCTGAAGAGCTTGGAACTTATCCAGAGGGCCATGAATAAAAGCTTTTTTAAATGGGGGAGAAACTGAACTAGGTTTTTATTTTATACTAGAGGCTTGGTGCATGACTTTGTGCAATTTGAAAGGAAATTAATTAGAAGAAATCTTTTAGAGGCTGGGGAGGGAGTGTGGGAGGTTGGCTCCAGGGTGTGTCTGGCCTGTCTTGCCCAGTCCTGATCAGCCGGACCACAGCAGCAAGCTATCCTATTGGTCAGAGCGTCTGCCCCCCTGGTGGTCAGTGTGCATCATAGCAACTAGTTGAGCGGTTGATGAATCGGCTGGACACTTGGCATATTAGGCTTTTATATATATACAAGAGGCCCAGTGCACAAAAATTTGTGCACTCGAGGGGGGGGGGCATTCCTCAGCCCGGCCTGTGCCCTCTCTCAGTCTGGGACCCCTCGAGGGATGTCCACCTGCTGGCTTAGGCCCGGTCCCCCTTGGGGACCGGGCCTAAGCTGGCAGTCAGACACCCCTCTGGCAGCCTGGGAGCCCTCAGGGGATGTCCACTTGCCAGTGGGGAGTAGGCCTAAGCTGCAGTCAGACATCCTTAGTGCTGCTGAGGAGCAGGAGAGGCTCCCACCACCACCGCTGTACTGGCATCCGTCAGCCTGGCTTGTGGCTCAGCAGAGCTCCCCCTGTGGGAGTGCACTGACCACCAGGGGGAAGCTCCTGCATTGAGCATCTGCCCCCTGGTGGTCAGTGTGTGTCATAGTGACCAGTCATTCCCAGTGGTTCTGCTGTTAGGGTCCATTTACATATGCCCCTTTTATTATATAGGATAGATCCTGTGGAGGCTGTTTGGTATATGGCTTGAAAGAAAGCAAGAGTGGAATCGAGGAGACTGGTCAGGTGTGAGCTGATTGGTGTGAAGGGGTGGGAAGGAGGCAGTGGTTGGGGAGAAGCCTGGAGAGGGTGCAGCCATTGCTGCCCTTTGTCTGTAAGCTCACATTTGTGCTGGAGTTTGGAGCTTTGGGTTCTGCAGACGCGTGCTTCTCTTAGAAGGCCAGCTTCTACACAGGGGGAGCTTTCAGATTCCATTCCCAGGAAAGTAGGAAGTTGTGGTGCAGTGGGCAGAATGTTGAATTCGGAAGGTAAAAACTTGGGGTCCACTTCTGGTTATTTGACCATGGACCAAACACTGAGTCTCCTAGAGCCTCTTATTCCATCTGTAAAATGAGGAGCTTTCATGCTTTTTGGTTCCAGTGAGGTACTCCATGTGCCCGGGTGTGAGAGCAATCTGTCCCAATGGGGTGGGAGTGCCAGGGGAGAGGTAAGCGCCACATTTCTGTGTAGTCTCAGTTTCTACTTAAACTGTAGTGTAGATTTTGTCTTTGTGCATTATATAGTCTCATTTATTTTGAAAAAAAAACCACAAAAACAATTTTGTGATACTTCCTCTTAACTCTGGACGTTTCAGCAGCGGGTTAAAAGAATTTTGCGTTTTCGTCTGGCTGTGGATCTTTGAGTGCTACCCTATAAGCAAAGAGTAGTTTGGACTTGTGTTTTCAGATTTTGGTTCTGATGGAGAAACAGGAATCTGCTGTGTTTGGCCCATTATCACAATAACCCTTCAGATGAATTTTCATTACCAAGGGACCTGGATGGCTATCTTTGCTCTGTTCCCTGAGTCAGTATCATAGATGTGATCCCAGACAGTTGTGGGCAAATGCTATGTTTTGCAAGTCATTTTTCCTACTTACATGGATTGTTTGCTTTTCTGATTGATCTTCAATGGACAGGGATACCACTGAGCTTTAGTTTTCTTTTTCTCTGTCAAACAAGTCAAAGAAAGAAAGAAAGAAAAAAAAGGAAGGAGAGAAGGAAGAAAGAGAGGGAGGGAGCAAGGAAGAAAGGGAGGGAGAAAGGAAGGAAGGGAGAAAAAAGGAAGGAAAAGAAGAAAAAAAAGAAACCACAGAAAAACAGGAAAGTACTAAGGGAATTCTTAGATTCTTTGGAACAGTGAAAAGAATCTTGGAGCATAAATGATCCTGCCCTAATCTATTAATCTCTGCCTATTTGGATTTCTCTGGATCTGTTTTAAAGTGGAGCACGCCTCTGGTCTCGGGGCACACTCTAGGAGGGTGTATGTGCAGACCTTATAGGCGGAGGCAGAGGAACGTCACTGAGCCTACTAATGGCTGAAAGTCCCAAGAAATCCAAGTTGCAGCCACTCTGGGATTTATGATGTTCCAGGCATGGCAGTGAGGTGGCCATTCTATAACGAGCTAACTTTTGGGCTTCCAGGGAACTAGAAAAAGCTAGAACACTTAGTAGTGCCAGGCATTACACTTGACACTTTACAAATATGACCTCACTTAGTGTTCCCAACAAACCTTTTAAGTAGGTTCTGCTTTTATCTCCACTTTAGAGATAATGAGTTTGACACAGATTTAGTGACTTAAGAGGGAGAGCTGAGATTTGAACTCAAGCCAGTCTGACTCCAAACCCATGCTTTTATTCATTCTTTTTTCTCAATATGCTTAAGCTCTTACGCTTTTAAGCTCTGAGGCCTGCAGCTATACCTCAGTAGTATATGCTAGGCCACGTACCTTTCAGTCATATGCAGTTAGTAGAGGGCGATGACTGTGTCTGCCCAGTTTGTGAGTATGGTATTATTAGGATTTTTGTTTCAGAGGTAACACACTCCCCAAAGCTGGAGCATCCAGCTTGGAAGAATTCCTTCCATCAGATTTCATACCTCTCTTTCCTTCCTCTAATCTCATTTATGGATCTATCCAGTGCAGCCATAAACCAACATCTCTTCCCTATAACCCTTTTCCTTTCTCTGGAGGTAAATTATATGAATAATGCATCAGTCATAATAAGTTAGATTATGCTGCAAAACAGAGAACCCCCAGAGGCTTAAAATTACAATGGTTTATATCTTGAAATAACAAAGATTTCTCTACCCAATTGTGTTTGTCATGTGTCACCGGGAGGCTCTTTTCTTAGTCATTCAGGAACCCAGGCTGACAAAGCAGCTACCTCCTCCACTATAGCTAGGTTGCTGAGCCAGTGGGGAGGGAGAAATTCAAGGATCTCTGTTGGCAGTTAAATGCCCTGTCACTTCTTCTCCCAATGCATTGGTCAGAACTCTGGTGCCACCCAACCACAAGGGGGCCAAGCAGTGCCTTGTGCCCAAGAGGAGAAAAATCAAATATTTATTTGGTGAGCAGCAATAACCACCACATACACCATGCCATGTATACTTTCTTTCTTCTTGTTTTCCCCCCCAATTTGGCTAATTCAACCCAAGTAAACTTTATAGGATCCACAAAGCCTCTTTAATTCCATTCCTCCTTTCTTTGTTGTCTTCCAAAACCTTTTCGATTACTGCAAAATAATTTCTCTCTTTGTGTGAGCCATTTGTGAGCCACAAGGAAAGGTCTTAAGTCTTGAAGTGAAATCATACATATTAAAGAACTAGGGGTACTCACCTCAAAAGCTTCTGAAATAACTAGAGATTCCTTCTGTTCTTTACAATGTCTCCCTGGGCTTCCTCGCCCTGCTACATTTAAACCCATCTTGCCCCATGGTCAATATTCAAGATAGATAATGCTCAAAGTCACTTCTACTGCTTACTGTTTTGCTTAATTAGCTATACTGCAATAGTATTGAATAGTATTATTTTCTATCAATTTTAAATTAAATATAGATCCATTTAGGCACATTATAAATCAAATGGGCTTTGGTGTGATAACTGGGCACCTTATCACTGATTTAAATTGGCTTCTAAGGGAAATTGTATTATAAATTCCAGACAACTGGTTTGCAAGTCTTATTTTAGAACGCAACCTATTTCTAGGTTGGGATCTTTTCTATAGCATATTTACGTATAATCAGAAAACCAGAATAAATGCTGTGTTTTAATGGACAATTATCCTCTACTGTATCATGAGTTATTATCTTTGAAAAAATTAGAATACGTAAAAATTAGTTAATTCAAAGTTTTATTAACATAATTTCCCCCTTCATACTCCATTTCACTTTTTCTACATTAACCCAAATCAGAAATTGTATTGTTATTTATTTTTTAATCCTCATCTGAGGATATTTTAGAGACAGAGGAACAGAGAGAAAGAGGGAGGGAGAAAGAGAAACAGCAATCAGCTGCTTCCTGCACGCCCCCTACTGGGGATCGAGCCTGAAACCTGGGTGTGTGTGCCCTGACTGGGAATTGAACTGGTGATCTGGTTCATGGGTCAATGCTCAACTACTGAGCAGGACCAGCCAGGCACTGATTTCTCTTTATATTTATCTTTCACTTACTTAGTCATTCACTCAATCATTCAACAGATACTTACTGAGTATCTACTTGTGCCAGATACAGGCAAAGTCCTGGAGAAAGTTAAAAATGGTCTCCGACCTTAAGGAGACCCTGGGTAGTGGGGAGACACACTTACTAGCAGTTATAGTACAGTTGACTGTTGAACAACAAGGTTTTGGGTCCGCTTATACGGGGATCGTTTTTTCAATAAATACTGCAAATGTATTTTCTCAGTAACATTTTCTCTAGCTTCCTTTATTGTAAGAATACAGCATATACTATATATAACATTCAAAATAGGTGTTAATCAACTGTTTTTGTTATTGCTAAGGCTTCCAGCCAACAGTAGGATGTTAGTAGTTAAGTTTTAGGGGAGTCAAAAGTCATATGTGGATTTTCGGCTGTGTCAGGTAGGAGAGTCAGTGCCTGTAACCCCCATGTTGGTCAAGGGCCATCTATACAATAAGATAATCAATATGATGAGGTATACACAAAGAGCAGGGGAAGCAGAGGTGAAACACTTGTAGCTGCCTGAAGGCGTCAGGTAAGGCCTCAGACTGCAGGTGGCTTTTGGCCGGTACTTAAAGAAAAGGAGTTGGCCCGCTCAGCCAGCTCAGCCAGGTGGCTCGGTTGGTTAAGCCTCATCCTGTACACCAAAGCAGAAAAAAGGTTACAGGTTCCACTCCTGGTCAGGGCACACCTAGGTTGTGGTTTCAATTCCCGGGTAGGTAGGCAACAGATCAATGTTGTATTCTTTCTCTCTCTTCTTTCCCACCTCTCTAAAATCAATAGAAAAAAATATATAAATCATGGGTGATGATTTAAAAAAAAAAAAAAAGATAAGGAGTTGGCCTGACCAACAAGCAGGGTGAGGGAGTTCCACGCCAAGAGGACACAGAGCTGTGAGACAACCAAGTTCTCCTATTGTGTGGAGCTTCTAATGCAAAATAGGAAACTAATAGCTGGGGAGTGCAGAATAAGCCTGAGTTGGTGAGCAGAGATCAGAGCACCAAGGGTTTTGCCTGCTTTTCAGAAGCTTGTATGCCAGCTGGGAAGTAAGGGACCCATTGCAGACTTTTTGAGCAGAAGGATGACAGCATCAGATTTGGTGGCAAGGCAGGAGGCTGGTCTGGAGAGCCAGGACCCAGAGCAGAGCTTCTTACCAGTCCTAGGACTTGCAAGGGGTCTGCGGTTGGTATACTTGGGATCCAAGAACTTGGATAGGAAAAAATTACATTGTTATTGTCACTAAACTCTTAACTGAAATTGAGCATATTTTTCAAATACATCTAAGCAGCAGATCACAGTAGAATTAGTGGAAGTAGTGAGTTTATCACCAGTAGAAGTCAGGTATTTTGGTATCATTGTATAGTTATTGCAGATATCTCAAAATATGCTTTACATGTTTCACTAAACCCAAATTACTATAGTCATTAGACCCTGGGCTATATCTTATCATTTAATGAATTAATAAAGGAGTACATGTATTTTTACACCACAACTTAAAAATGATATTATATGTGTATTTTAGAATTTATCTTTTGTGATCTCTATAATTATTTATACACAGTATCCTGAGAACTGGTCCATAGTCTTCACCTTGACTGCCAAAGAGGTCATAAAAGGTTAGAACTTATGCACCAGAGGAAGGTGATTGTGAGGAGGTTATTGCAGCCTAAAGCAGGAGTGGGAAGGAAGGTGAGGAGGAAGGATTTGTGGGAGGTTCTGGGGACAGAGTGAACCTGTTGGTAGATCTGGACAGAAAGCAGAGGGTGGGATCCACATGCCCCCTACTTCTTGCTATTTCTTGTCATGTCTGTCCCTTCCCTCCCTTTCCATTGCAATCGTTATTTAGCTCAAACTTTTTTCAAAGTCATACATGTAAGGATGGTTTAAATATCAAGCACTATGGAAAGACAACCAAAAACCATCATCCCTTGCTCCTCTTCATCTGCCATCCTACACTTTTTAAAAACTTACACAGTGTTATCTTTTTAGCTAGACAGGGAATTCTCTGCAGGAAATGTCTTGTAATCCTTACTTTGTTTTTCATTTAGGAGTTGAATAAATGACATAGATCCCAAAGGCACTTCCTGTTTCAAGATTCTTATGTACATCAATTGTATCATACTCCAGTTCCAGAATTTACACCAACTGTGACCTTCTAGGACATGGTGCTTTTGCCTAAAAATTTCAAGTTTTCTGTCATTTGTTTTTACATAAAATCACACAGAATGTGCAAATAAAAATCCCATTTACTTGGGCGTTCTGGTTGTTTTTGTGTGAGTTTAGTGTGATGGTGGGTTGCATAATCCTGTGTAACTGAAAACCAGAAATTGAGCCCACGCTGGTTTGGCTCAATGGATAGAGCGTCAGCCTGCGAACCCAAGGGTCCCAGGTTTGATTTCCATCAAGGCCATGTGGGAAACCAATTGATGTGTCTCTGTCTTTCCCTCTCTCTTCCACTCACTCTAAAAATCAATGGGAAAATGTCCTTGGGTGTGGATAACAACCACACAACAACAAAAACCACCAGCAATTGAGGAGGTGGGTTTGAAATTTCTGTCCATTACTTTTTTTTGAGGGGGGGGGGGTGCCTGTCCTGTCTTGGTAGCAGTGGTTAATTTCCGTATTGCTGCCTTTCAGAGTTGCATGGAGTGGAAGCTGAGACCTTTGGTTGGCTGGCTGAAGGTCCTGGTCATGCTTCCTGTGAGGTCCAGAAATGTATAGTTTTGTGGTCTGAGATACTTAGATGTGTGCCAGCTAAAACTGATGTCTGGTGCTTTTTGTAGGAAACACACATTTAGATAGCTCCAAGTTGATTTGTAGGAACTTGGGGTTATTACAATTTTGTGGCAGAAGAAGTAAAGAAACGTCAGTTTTGAGGGCTGTTAATTGCACTGAGAAAGTTGACAAAGTACTGGATTGTTAATATGGATTTATGGCAAAAAAAAAAGTAAGAATCTACACTTTTAAGAGCTATCAATGCAGAAAAATACAGTTTTAGCTACTGACACTAGACTAGCCCCCCAAATTTTAGAAAAATGCGTATTTCCCCTTATTTTCTAAATAACATTTCTCAATCCAGTAACTCGGGGGCGGGGGCGGGGGTACTTTGCGGTTAACCTGGAGATTTGATTGCTGTTTTCTGGAGGGAGGCAGAGCAATGTTTGGGAGAAACGGACTCTGGAAAAGCTAGCTTTCCAATTTCCACATGAAAATCCCAGTACTTTTCTTCATTAGTATTATTATACATATTTGAAGAGCACGTTAGAGATAGTGAAGAAATGAGAGATATTACCTGGTAATACAATGAGTTAACTTTTCTTTAAACCTACTGGCTTCTCCCTTAAACTGTGGCTGGGTAACAAGCCCGTACTTGTTGGCACATGTAGTTCAGGCTCAGAATACTACTCTTGCAGCAAAATGAGTATTTAAAAAAAAAAAATGCTTTCTTGAAATATAATTTTTAGAGGAGGAAACTTTTAGATTTGGAAGAAATATTTCAGCTGCAGACTTTCAAACCCAACTTCTTCAAAGCCCTTTAAGAATGAAGCACGGTTAGAGAGAACGTTCATGGTTAGTTAATATAAAAGGAGGTCAACACCCGCCCCAGCGAGACGGGAAAGGAGTGACTTTGATTTACGGATACGAGACCAGAAGAGCAACAGGCAGATGTTTCTAGGAACTAGTTAAGGGAGAATGAGAAAGACAGAAGTAGAATTGGGGAAAAAACAAACACCCCCCCAGAATTTAAGAAGAAAGTGCCTGTCTGCGGGAGGAGGACTCTCATACCCGTTGCCGTTCTTCCTACTTGGGAATTTTCAAACCGAGCTCCTACACGCGCTGGCTCGCAGGTCGGGGACGTGCGCGCAGGCTGTCGACAGGGAGGTGATGGCGCCGCTGGGTGATGCAGAAAAAGCTGTTTGTGTGCAGCTGCCCGAGTGTGTGCCCGGGCAGCTCCTCCCAGACACGCACCAAGCGCTGGGGCTCCCGGACCTCCTGCGAGGCAGACCGGGAAGAAAGATGTTTAGAAACTGACGAGGTCAACGTGTTTAAAATGGAAAGCGCACCGGATGAATGGAGCGCTGAGAGCAAACAGCTGCGTTTCCCGTGTTGCTGTGTACAGAACGGGTTAACATCGGGTCACGCAGCCTGAGTGACCCCGATGCGGATGAGAACGTGGCTAGGCAGAGAGGCTTCCACCAACCGCCTCAGAAAAGACCGTCCGTTCTGTTTTTGTTAATGTACGGGTAATATAATCTATTATGAGCTAGTTTTCAATTCATCTAAAAGTAATGACATGGTTATTACCATGGTTAGAAATCTACTCAGTTCAGAAGGCTATAGAAGTGAAAAATAAAATGGCCAATCTGTCCCACTCTCCAGAGGCGACTGTTGTTTAAAAAAAAATCCCTTTTCTTTTCTTCCAGAGATTTTTAATGCAAGATAAGCATATATTTAAATTGTTTTTTAAAAAGCACACACATAATATTCTACGTTCTGCTCTGCAATTTGCTTTTTTAATTAAACATTTGAGAATCTCTCCATATCTACATAGCGTTATATACCTTATGGTAACAAAAAGCTCAACCTCATTCATACACATTTGCACAATATCCCATGGTATAAAACGCACCAGTATTCATTGAATCAATCCCCTTACCAGTTGTTCCCAGCTTTCTGCTATTACAAACAATGCAGGAAACACCTCTCTAATGTGTGTTTCTGGAGATATATATGTTGAATAACTTTCTAGCAGTGGAATTTTGGGGTCAAAGAATATGTGCATTAGCATTATTTTTTATTTTTTCTTTATTGATTTGAGAGAGAGGGAGAGAAACACTGATTTGTTATTCCACTTATTTTTGCATTCATTGGTTGATTCTTGCATGTGCCCTGACTGGGGATCAAACCCACAACCTTGGCATATTGGGGAGATGCTCTAAACAACTGAGCTCCCGGCGAGGGCCATGTATTGACATTTTAAGTATTTCCAAACCATATTCCAAAAAAGGTGCACTAGTTCATATTTCAGTCGTAAGTAAGTTACTATCTTAAGTTGTAAGTATAATTGAGGGTTTTTCTTCAAATACTATTTGTTTTTAAATAGCATAATTAGAATTGAGACCAAATAAGCTTGCTCCTCTGCTAGTTAAATGACCTGCAAGTTAAATCTTCATTCCAGGAAGAATGTCTCTGGAGTGCTAAGAGGCTGAGCCCAGCAGCCTGGAGAGCCTTAGAGTCCCATGACCAGAGACATCCAGAGCTAAGAGGCAGGCACATGGCTTTGTGCTTTGCTGGTGACTCCAGGGAAAACAATCGACTGTCTTTAGAAATCCTGGGGCAGAACTGAAAAAAACTAAATTTAATGTTCAATAATATCATCTTCAACTAGTTCTGTTCAAAAGATATCGATTGAGCACAACTGCAGTAAAAAAAAGTTCCTCCTTCTCCAACTCCCTGTCATCCTCACTCTATCCCCTTCTAGCTTTCTCTCCTTCTTTTCCTGTTTGTTTCTTTTGGTATATACCACCACTCATGATACCAGAGGGGTGTTCAGTTTTAGGAAAAAGGAATTGATTTTCTGCAACTGAAAAGGTGGTTCTGGAAGAGGGAATTAACTGTGCCCGTGGTTGTTACCACAGTGAACCAACTGTGTGTCTGGGTTCTCCCCACTCTGCTTGTAACTCCAAATGCCTAAAGCATTCTACCTATTCAGAAATAACTTCATTTCTTATTTTTAAGTTTTTTAGTTTAACATCTATTACAGATGAAACCAAACTATAACGAGAGACCAAGATGTAAGTCACGTTGCAAAAAAAAAAAAAAAAGATGGCTCAAATTGCTATTAAATTGCTTAATAAGTGATCAGAGTAGCACATATAATACCTTTTAGATTATAGCAAACTCTGGGAATTACAGGACTTTGACAAGTATTTTATTTTACAAATTACCTGCTTGTTTGGAAAATGGCTCTTTCAAAACTCAACACCCTCACCCTCAAAACTCCTCTTAAACAAAGGCAGTCACATCTGAATAGAATCTAGGTGTCAAAAAACAAATAAACCCTAAAGTAAACAACAATGAAATTTCCATTTAAGGTCTGAATCTCTGTAGTTTTGCACGCTACTCCATTATCATACAAAGACTTATGCCTTAATATAAAAGAAAGAAACCAACAGGCATAGAATGCTTGTCTAATCAAAACTCTTCATTTCAAACTCTTAAATTTCCCTGTAACATATTGGAAGCCAGCAGGAAGAACAGAGGTGAAATGGATTGTCCCCTGTCGTCCTTAAATAGAACATTCTTCGCAATAGGCAGGAAGCACCTGGGAGATGGCATTAGAAATTTGAAAATTGTTTTTGAAATAAGAAGGGAAAAATTGGTTTCTGAATCCAGCTGCTTTTAACACTTTTACATCCATATATTTTTATAATCTGAATTATGATAATGAGTTTAAATTAAAAATACATTTAAAGTTAGGAAAGAATGCAGATGACATCAAGATAGGAAATTTTAGCTTAACTCTGAATCTCCTTTTCCTACTTTCACTAAAATTGTCCTTCAGTATTACAGTACTTTCATTTTTACAGCTCTTTACATATTCTGTAAAAAAGCTTAAAAGTGAAACAAAGATGTCTCTTTGACTATTATAATCTCCACTGCCTAACTCCTCTAACTTTTTAAGTCCATTTAGATGTAGAAGATATTCTTTCCCAAATCTATCCTTTAATTGACAATTTACTAATGGAATTGATATGATTTTTCCACTTTTATTTTTCACAAGAAGAAATATTCTGGTTCAATTTATTATTCTTATCTTACTTCTTTAGATGTAATTTTTTTCTTTTGTAAATAATATGAAATTAATTTATTGTAGAAAATTTTGTTGTTCTGACAGCTGGTAATATGAATACATATTTTCCCATTTTGCTAGGAAAAATGTTATATAAGGGAGTTAGTGGGGGAATATGAACTCTCAGACACTGAAATTAAAGGCAAAAATTGTGCTCATAGATCATTGATCACTTAAAACTTTGTGTTTTAAATACAAATTAAAAGAAATTTTACTACAGTCAGCTAATATGTCAAATTGAATAATCCAACCAGAAACACAAAGTATCAATTCTTCTTGTCAGCAATACTTTAAAAGTAGGGCTTTCTTAAGAGTTCTTTTATTACCTCGATTTCATTATTTTTGCAGAATATGTGATGGGTATTAAACTTAGATTTACTGGTGTACTTAACATCTTGTCAAAATGAAACAAGTACTTTTTTGTCATAAATATTACTGATTTAAAAGCATTTATAAAGGGGGATGGGTATGCTTTTGGAATCTCACTCATTACTGAAAATAAAATATTTGTTACCTTTATTTTTTTCTTTTTATAATAGACACCTTTTTACTGATTCCAAGTCACTTTATCAATACTTCACATATTTTAACTACTTTTTGTGATTTAGTTTTACAAATAGTTTTACTTTAGATTGTTTCATCTTTGAGATACCTGATTTATATATTTTGGAAGACATGCTTCACACCTTGTCATTATAAATTCAATGGAAAGACCAATTCCTATTTTCTTTGTGGTTTTGATTTCAGATTTTCAAGTGGGTTTGTAGTCAGCGTTAACGTACCTTTTGAGAATAAATTAAGTCTCCAATTTCTTGTGTGTGTGCTTCTGGAGCTGGCATGCTTTTCTTCGGCAACTGAAAGTGGAGTTTGGTCCTCCTCTCAGATTAAATCTAGTTTCGGTAGTTTTAAATTTAGTTGGTTCATAACCAAAGAAAAGAAGTGCCCACATTTTTTCTGTTTAATTTTAAACAACCACAATCTACAGTCTCACTGTAGTGTTTGGGAACTTCAAGTGTGTAGCTATTTTTGATTTTGTGTCTGGTTAATCTAATTCTCTATTGTTTGGCATTGAATTTGTGATTATACCCTATGGTAATCTCCAGGGCCACACAAACAAAATGAGCCACTTTATTTTGTATTCTTTTCTTTTCTTTTTCCATTGGGGTTATGTTTGTCCCAGCTACTTCCTCTCTCTCTCTCTCTTTAAAAAATTTTTTGTTTAAATTAATTTTTAGGAAGAGAGCAAGAGAATGGGAGAGAGAGAAACCTCAATGTGAGAGTGAAACATCTATTGGCTACCTCCTGCATGCCCCCTAACAGATTTCGAGCCCCAAACCCGGCCATTTGCCCTGACCAGGAATCGAACCAGCAACCTTTTGGTGCAGAAGATGATGCCCAAACAACTGAGCCACACAGGTCAAGGGCTTCCCAGCTACTTTCTCATAGCAAATAGAGGGCAGAGATAATTGTGGTAATTTTATTGAGTTTGCTTTACCCCTTTTCTCATCCCAACCTCCACGTACCCGCAATTTAATACTTCTCAGCAAGAACCTTCACATTTCACCAGGTTATATACTTGGGCAAGTTGATGTACTTGGGTTTACTTCACTGGTAATAGGCTGTTTCTTGGCTTAATTGCATCCTTACTGTGTGCCAAGTTTTATGCCAAGCATTGTACATTACATTATTTGATTTGAATACTAGGTGTGGCATATAATCACATTGTCCTCATTTTGCAGATGAGGAAACTGAGGCTCGCAGAAGCTGAAGCAGGTCAACCCCTTACTAAGTGGCAGAGCTGGGATTTCAAGCCAGGTTGTGCAACTTTAGTATCTGATTTGATATTTCATATCCGAGATCTTTGGCTATGCAATGCAGCCTGACTCAGTGGGAAGTCACGATGATACCAGAACCCTAACAAAGAGCTACTGAAGGGTCTAGACCAAGCATGTCAAACTCAAAGGCTAACAACAAGCCAAATAAACAAGGTGTAAGTTTTGTGTGGACTGCCAAAAAACAAAAGCTTTGATTTTCATAGAAACGTAGGTTTATTTCAGTAGAGACATGCTGAATACCAAGGGCTGAAATACATGAATAATCATTAACATAAAATAATAGAGCTTTTTTATTTTAAAAATATATTTTATTGATTTTTTACAGAGAGGAAGGGAGAAGGATAGAAACATCGATGAGAGAGAAACATCGATCAGCTGCCTCCTACACATCTCCTACAGGGGATGTGCCCACAACCCAGGTACATGCTCTTGACCAGAATCGAACCTGGGACCTTTCAGTCTGCAGGCTGACGCCCTATCCACTGAGCCAAACCAGTTAGGGCAATAATAGAACATTTTAATAAGATTAATATTTTTTCTTGAACATTAACTTACCAGACATGGAATAACTGCCCAAATTAATAAGCATAATGCAAATAAACATATTTTTTTTGTTCTCCGAGAGCGAAATATTTCCTCTTGCGCACACCAAACAAGTTAGTGTAAGACTAATGATGTGGCAATTGGCTGCTGAAATATTCACTGCTAGTATTAGTGGGTAGAAATGGTGCACCTGTGTGTAAGGTGCATAAGAGAAATGAATGCAATATGATTATAGTAATCAGTCATTAGCAGTTGTTGTAGTTCATTATTAATAACTAGAGACCCAGTGCACGAATTCGTGCACAAGTTGGGTCCCTTAGTCTGGCCACGATCAGGGTCAATAGGGGCCAATCGAGCAGGCTGGCCGACTGGGGGAAGGGACTGCAAGAGGTTGGCTGTGGGAGTGTACTGACCACCAGGGGGCAGTTCCTATGTTGAGCATCTGCCCTCCTGGTGGTCAGTTTGCATCATAGCTACTGGTCAGTCATCCAGTTATAATAGTTGCTTAGGCTTTTATCTATCTATCTATCTATCTATCTATCTATCTATCTATCTATCTATCTTATGTATAACAGAATATTGTAAAAACTAAGTTATGAGATTTTTATTATAATGTTTCTTACATACCATTATATTGGCCGGGCCACAAAAGTATTCATTGTGGGCTGCATGTGCACATCATGGGCTGTGAGTTTGACATGCTTGGCCTAGACCCATGATTATTCAATGAAAACTGGAGGCTCTGCAGGCCGCCCTGCCCTGCCCCATGCACCATCTCCTATAAAGTGTTTTTCTTCTTGGGGGCCTCATTTGTCTGTTAAATAGAAATAATAGATGGGCTATGTAGTTCTCTTTTTATTAAAACACACACAAAAACTTTTAGTTTGAAATAATTATAGATTCAGAGGAAGTTATGAAGATGGGACAGAGAAGACCTGTGTATCCATCCTTCCCCCTGTGGTTGTGTCTTATGTAACTGAAGCACAAGCAGAACCACAAAACTGACATTGGCGTAAAGTGTATGCCTGTATAATGCTATGCCATTTTGTCACCTGTAGCTTAGGGTAACCAACATCAACATCAGGATACAGAAGTTTTTGCTTACCACTAAGATCTCCCTCCTGCCACCCATTTATAGTCACAACTCCTTCCCCACCCTCACCACTAATTTGTTCTCCATTTCTATAATTTTGTAATTTCAAACCTCTCTAAAAAAAAATTTGTGTTTTTATTATGAAATGTCTAGATCAGAAAATTACAAAATATACTTTAATAATACTTAAATATAGCCACCATTCAGGTTTAACAAATCAGCCAATTTAATAAATGTTGTATTTCCTTCACAATTAAAAAAAAACATATTAGGATTAAGACCTGTTTGTTCTATTCTCTGATACTATTGACCATCCACCATGCCTAGAGATAAATGCTACCCCAAACTGATAACGTATTTTTCCCATTTATATATTGATCTTTTAACATATCATAGTTTTGTATGTTTAAAAGTTTACATAAGTAAATCAACAAATACTTATTGAGTATCTACTATGTGCTAGGTCCTACTCTAGACCCTGGGAACATGGTGATGAATAAGACAAAACCTTTGCCCTAAATGTATAAATATATGACTAAATAGGATAATTGCAGGTATCTGTAACTGTGTGAAAATGATAAAATAGAATACAGTAGTCACCCCTTATCAGAGGGGGATATGCTCCGAGACCCTCAGTGGATGCCTGAAACTGCAGATAATACAGGACCCTGCGTATGTTTTTTCCTATACATACACACCTATTATAAAGTTTAATTTATAAATTTAGCACAGTAAGAGGCGAACAAAATAACTAATAATAAAAGAACAATTATAACAATATCTTCTATAATAAAAGCAAAACATGCAAATGTGACCGTTACCACCAGCCAATCAGAGCGGCTGTATGCAAATTAACCCAGCCAAGATGGAGGCCAACAGCCACGGAACTTGAGCAAATCAAAGGGTTCTGTTGCAACTGCCTGCCTATGGCAGTTGGAAGTGGCACCTATGGCAGTTGGAAGTGGCCTGCTTGGCAGCTGTCCAGGCCCTTCCAGGGCACCAGGAAGTGGGAAAGCAAGGTGG
>PVJC01010651.1:0-37412 GCA_004026665.1 Murina feae | reverse complement strand
CAGGGACCCTGGTGTCCAGACTTCAAAGGAACACGGACAGGAAGCCATGGGGCGGAGGAACAGCCGGTCGCTCAGTGGTACCTTGATGCCCTCGACACTGGCAGCAGCCGGCACCGAAGGGCAGTGGGCAAGCTCGGCCTTGGCCTGTCCACACCTCATTTTCCACGCTAATGAAGTGACAGATGTGGCCTGCACAGGGCACCCCGGCCTCCCAGGAAAGGGCCCAGGTGGGAGCGTGCACGAATGAGGCGACTATGCAGACCCCACCTCCGGCTCGGCCTGAGCTGGTGTTGGCATGTGGCGCCAGGCTGCAGGGTGGGAGCTGGGCACTGCTCTGGAGGGTGGCGCTGAGCTCTGCAGCCACCAGTTGTGGTCAGATGTGCATTTCAGAGGGAGCCGTCACTAGGCATGCGCAGACCACCCCGTCTCCCCTCGTCTGCCCCGCCCGGCCTTCCTGCCCTTGGTCTCTCCTGTTCTCCAGCCACAGGTAGAGGCCGATGTGGTCAAGTCACTCTGTTGAGCCCCTCAGTCCCTTCCCAGACTCCCGGGCGGACACTGAGGGCCAGGCCCTCCCACTCGGCCTTGCTCTCTTCGCTCATCAGACTCACTCACACTCCCCACCTCAGGCCCAGCACAGGGGCTGCACGCAGTGGCCCTAACCATGGTCACACCCTCTTCCCTCCGCCTAAACCACCCCTCCATCTTGGGGATAACCCCTAGCCTCTGCGCAAACACCACTTCCTCCAGGAAGGCCCTGCTTCCCGGCGTCCACATGTGCCGTCAAGGCTGCTGTCACACTTTGTTGATTACTTGTCTTTCCTCTGGGAGGTTAAGTCCCTCAGGGCAGTGTGTCTGCCCTCATACTGATGCCCAGCACAGTGCGTGGTGCACGGATGGATGACCCTAAAACACAAATGTCTTCTGGCTCCTTCTCTCCACAGCCCACACCCCCGCCGGCGTGGCTGCCCTCCCCCCTCAGGTACCAGTGCCTGAGAAACACCCACTATTTCTGCAGTTAGTTCCTTGAGGTCCAAGCTTGAAGAGGTGGCTGAAGGGCCACAGTCAGTCACCAGACCACGCTGTGTGCCACCCTCAGCGTGTTCACCATAACGCGGCCAGCCTCAGCTCTCTCCTGGGGCCCCCCTGCTTCCAGCCTGGCCCACCCAGGCCATGTGCTGCACCGCAGCCACGGGGACAGAAAATACAAATCGGACTGGCACTCCCGTCCCTCACAGCCCCTCTGCCCCTGATAACTTCCAAACCAGGTGTAAGGCTCATGCTCTCCCACTGCCCGCCTCCCCTCTGCTTCCTCGCCGCCTCTGGCCCCACAGCGGCTGCACCAGCTGTCCCTTCTCTCGGTGCGGAGGCACCACCTCCCCTCCGTGTGGTCCCACTGCTCCTCCCTCTGCACACCTGCCTCCTGATGCTTGTCAGCAAGCTCCCTGAGCGTGGAGGCCACACTTGTCTGGCACAGGTTGGCTCTCCAGGTCGGCCCGCATAGGGCAGGGTAAGCCCTCAGTAATCACCTGGAGGACACCTAGCAATTGCTGGTAGACTGGCTTTGACTCCAGGACCTTGTGCGAAAACCAACTGCTGAGCTCCCAGCATGAAGTGGCATGGCAAGCCTTACATCTAACTCACTGATGTGCACAAAGCTGATCTCATACGCAAGCAGAGAGAGCGAGCACAGAACCCTGATGCACTGTTCGTATTTCCAAAGACATTATTTGGCTCAAACATGTCTTCACATGCCATTTGTGATGATGGTGTTTAAAAATGTATACATTTTTATTGATTTCAGACAGGGAGAGGGGGAGATAAGAAACATCAATGATGAGAGAGCATATTGATGATCGGCTGCCTCCTGTACATCCTCCAATGGGGATTGAGCCCGCAAGCCCGGGCATGTGTCCTAACTGGGAATCAAACCGTGACCCCTTCATTCATAGGTCGACGCTCAATCACTGCGCCACACTGCCCGGGTGGAACAATGTTCTTAAGGTAACGAGGGTATGGCTTGCATTTCAGAATCAATGACAACAGAACACGAGGTACATTCTGGGAGGATGTTCACGGACCTTCCCAGTGCCAGCTTCCTGAGCATGAGCCTGGGCAGCACGCAGGTGGGTCTCCAAGGAGCTGCAGGGGCTGGACTGTGGACAGTGGGCTCCTTGGAGAAGGAGCTCAACATGGTGGGCAGTGCAGGCAGGCGTCCTCTTCCTCGCAGGGCTTGCCCCACACTAAAGGGGACCCGGGGAAGGTCAGGCATGGATGGTGTATGGGGGGGAGAGTGAATCTTCAGCAAATATGAATTTAAGATATTCTCCACGTGATTAATGTAGGGAGTAGTTGGGCACAGGGAACTCTGTTATAAGAAACACGGGATTGCCCTTTTCAAGTTAAACTTGCGGAGTGAATTCAGGGGGAAGGAGGCCAGGTCATGCAGGACACACCCAGCGAGCAATCCCATCAATGGGATGGCTCTGGGCACCCCGAGCTGGCAGCGTGCTCAGAACCCCAATAGGGAATGGCCAGACCTGGGCCATGGGAAGGATTCTCACCGCACAGCATCCAGTCTCTTGCCCTCCCTGTACTCCACTTCCCCAGCAGCTCTTCCCAGTATTTCATCCAGAGAAAGTGCCTTCCAGTCCCTGGAAACGGAAACCCGCAGAGAGCAGCGGCTCCGACTTCTGCACGAGGCCGCGGGGCAGTGGGTCGGCCACCAAGGCCCATGTATGGATAAGAAAGGGTGTCAGGACTGGTAAGGGCAAAGGAAGGGCCCCACCCATGGAACATCACGGAGGGAACAGCCAGGCGGGAAGTTTCTGGGCACCTGGTGGCCTGTGTTGCTGCTGTGACCTGGTTTTCTATTCCTTCAAACACCTCCACAGCCCGTAAGACCCAGGTGGCCCAGCCACACCGAGACCCAGGGGCCCAGCCACACCGAGACCCAGGGGGCCCGGCCACATCGAGACCCAGGGGGCCCGGCCACACCGAGACCCAGGGGGCCCGGCCACACCGAGACCCAGGGGCCCCGGCCACACCGAGACCCAGGGGGCCAGCCACACCGAGACCCAGGGGGCCAGCCACACCGAGACCCAGGGGGCCAGCCAGAGTTCTTTGGTTAAAGGAACACACACACACACACACACACACACACACACACACACACACACACCCAGGTTTCCCTCCAAGAACAATCAGGTTTTCATATAAACCATAGAATATATTTAATTCAAATGAAACATGAAACTAGAATAATGTCGGTCCTTATCAAGTAGCAGTTACATTGTTTGTAAAAGAACAGTACATTTCTTTCTACATCCTGGCAATCCAACAAGGCACAGTGCATCCAGCTGGCCGAGGTGGCGGATCCAGCAGCCACCATCGACGCTCACGGTGAGAAGGTGGAGACAGACGGCACTTCATGCCGATGACTCCGCAGCAAGAACGAAGGTCCAAGGAGCGGGGAGGAGGCCAACTGCACAGCGAACGAACGTGTTGTTAAAGGGACAGTAACCCTCTGCTTCTGATTCGCCCCAGTGGCCGCCGGGGCCGCACTGATGCAGTGAGGAGCGCGGCCAGAGTGCTGCCTCCCCTCCAGCTGGCCTGGTCTTGTTTGGCGTGATGCCTTTCCCACGAACAGAAAACCGAGTTCCCTGAGACACAGGTCATTCAGCCTCCGTGGCAGCACTGCCGCTGGCTGTGACAGGCCGAGTCCTGCGGGGCCAGGCTCCCTCTCTGCCACGAAAGCTGCTCACTGTTTGGTCTGCAGAGATCTGCCCGCCTGCCCTGTTCCCTCTCGGGTGGAAGGGCCGCGGCGGGGCTTTCCTCACAGGGCGGTGCTTTCTGTATCATTGTCCATGTCCAACAAGAGGCGGCCGGGCACGTCTTTGCTGTCTGAGTCTGAGTGCAGGTCAGGAAAGATGCCGCGAAGCGGTTCTGATAGCCTTGAATTGGCGTCTGGACAAAAACACGAGACGTGGTATGAGTGCATGGTCACACCTAAGAGGCCACCCCAGGGGCTTGGGGAGAAGCTGAGGCAGCCCATGCACACACGCTCCCTTACCAGAGGCACTATGAGACCCAGGGGCAGCTGCGTGGCAGAGCCCACTCCCGTCTGCCGGCCTCTGGGAGCCCGTGGCAGCCCTAGGTGCCACCTCAAAAATTTGCTTTCTGAGGGAGGAAGGAAACTTCTCTCACCAGCGCCCTCTGGCACGACCGGAGGCCTCCTGAGCACACCTGGGCTGCAGGGCTGTGGGGCTGCGGGAAGAGGTACCCTCAGAGGCCGTGTTTCCTACGAGTAATGCTACTCCCTCAGACTCAGCACGGGTGGCATTTGGGCTGGTCACTGCGGGTTGTGGGGCTGTGCTGTGCCCTGCAGGATGCTCAGCAGCATCCCTGCCTTCTACCCACTGGATGCGGGTGGCACCCAGCCCTCCCCCACTGTGACAACCAGACAGGGCTCTAGGTACTGCCAAGTGTCCCCTGAGGGCACAATGACCCCTGGCAGACGATCACTAAGGTAGATGACAAATCTCCTGCAAGTGCTAACGTTCTGTTTCTAAAATTTACATTTCCACATTCTTCATGCCTTATGATGTGGCAGGAGCTCCTTTACCAACATGGCACATATATGGCCCTCCTCAAGCCACGCCCCTCTACCCTGCTCACAAGACACCTCCACCAATCACAGCCCTCCTCCTAGCGAGGTGCTGCGTCTCCATTCACTCAGGCACAGATCCGAGTACTTACTGAGCGCCTGCCCCGGCGACGCACCTCCCTCGCTGTGAGGACACAGCAGTGAGACACGGCCCTAAGGAAGCCAGGGTCGAGCAGAGGCCCTGACCAAGCAGAGGAACTGTCTTTCTGGGCGATGGTTCTAGCAAAGGACAGGCTGCATTAGAGATTCTAGGGCTGAGGCACGAAGGAGGGTGTTCACATCTGCTGTGCTTTCACTTTGCGGCTCAGAGCCAGTCTTGTCGGGAGCAGGGAGAGAATTAGAGAGGGAAGCGGGGTGCTGGGACCACCCCGTGCACTCCAGCTGCCTGCTGTCCTTGCTGTGGTGGCTCCACCAGCCCCAACCCTGCTGGGAGCTGCTCTGGGCGTACTTCTTCCCCCTGCTCCTCACACAGGCAGGGCTGGCAATGCAGGTGCACTTCTGGGAGGCTCCCTGTTTTGAGACTGGTTCCTGCCCCCCCACATGTCCCTATCGCCCTGTCAGATCAGTTTATCTCCTGGGAGGTCCCTTTCCTCACATGGAATCCTGGGTTGGCAGACCTGTTCCTCAAGGTTTCCTATGCACCACAACTCAAGAGCCATTTCTAGATGCATGAATGTGGCAAGAAGTCAGGTGCTGAATGCCATTTCAACATGGTCTGATAGTTACTGCAAAACTAACTGGATTGTCAGAACTGCACCCCAAATCATACGGTCAAGGATGGTCTAGTGCACAGAAGAGGGGGTGTTTTGGATTGTCCTCAGAAGGCAAGTCAGCAGGGCAGGGGCCATGTCTATCTTGTCCACTGTGCCTCCAACAGTGACTGGGTAATAGCAGATGCTCAATAAATTTTGTGGCTGGCCAGTTGGATGGATGGATGAACAGATGGAGAAAGAATGAATGAATGGATGAAGACTCATCTAGCCCAACCATCTTCCCAATCCCCTTTCTATAGCCTCAGGTAGAGAAGTAGCCATGCCTCAACGACAACGCTGGTACAAGAAATCCACTGCAAATTCACACCCCTTTCCCGAGCCCAACAAGACAGGAACTATGGAGAGAGCATGCCCGGGACGCGCAATGCAAGGGGGTGTGCACACTAATCAGACTCCTGCTGATTAACATCCGTGTTTGCATGCAAACTCAACACCCACCAGCCACAGTGTCTTCAGGACAAACGTGCTTTTTGGTTACAGCACACATAATTTGGGATTTGAACTTTTCTGAATGTCTCTGGCTATTCATGATGAACACACATTACTATGTTCTCAGAAGTTCCTTTCCTCTCCTTCAGTCAGCACTGTCTGCTTACCTGAGGTTGGCAGCTATGTCTCTTTCCCCAGCCCGTCTCTCTCACATTAATCATTTCTTTAAAGAAAGCAATAAATCTATTTACCCACAAAAAGCCACAACACAGGTGCAGCGCCACCTTCAGGAAGAGGCGGTCTCTGTGCCAATGGCTGACAGCATCAGTACCATCTGCAGTCATGGTGCTAAGCACACACCACAGCTCCCACTGAGCGCCGGGCAGCTCTGGGCCACCGTCCACATAAGAGAGGGACACGCCGGGTCTCAATCCTCGCCCGAGGTGACAAGGCCAGCGCTGGCCAGGGCTTCGGAGCCAGGCTGGGTGGACTCTGAAGTCCATTCTATCTGCATAATGCACTCCCTCCTCCCCAAAGGAGTTTGTATGCTCTGTGATGAGGCTCTTGAGAGAGGTGAGTCTTACACAGTCTGGTCCATTTTAGTAAAAAGGTTATTTTAGAAAATTTTAACATACTTCTAAACTTCCTGGCTCTGAATTTACACAAGGCACCATTTTTCATTATGTGCATTGAGCACAGGTTGTTTGGAGCCAATTCATATTGGCAGATGTTACATTAACCAAACAAGACAAAAGGAGGAGCCTCGCTCAGACAGCACATGTCACATGCACCACTGATCCGGGGCTCAGGCAACCACAACCAGGTTCCTTCCTTTCCTGACCATCGTAATCAGGAAGTGGCCCTCTAGGGCCAGGACTGACACTCTGCACTTTAGGGTCTGGTCCCAGAAGACTTCTCTGTCACATCAACACTGTTCATTATGTGCTGAGGCTGTAAACCACCTTTCAAATCTCTAGGTATTCTGACAGCCACTTCGACAGATATCAAACCCAAACACATTTTTGAAATTAAACTATTGCAGGTCCATCACCCCTCCCCACTGCTCATCGCTCTCTGTAAACTGTGTCTGAGGGACGAATCCTTCCTCCTCCTCTTCAGTGTCTAGGCTGGGAGAGGCTTTAGTGTCTGCAACAGCCTCAGGCAGCCGTTCCTCCTTTTAGCCCAAGGAGATTCAGTACCAGTCTCATTGACTGTTCACTGTGATGTGATTCTGGTATCTATTTATGAAAAATAAACTGCAAACAGAAACCACTTAAATATCCAACTATAAGCAATAATACATCTGCTTAGTAAAGTATTATGCAGTCACCGAAAAGATGGTTATAAAAACTACATTATAACATAGGAAAGAGCATTTGATGTAAAGTAAAATAAAAATACAAGACCTATATATGGCAAATAATTATGACCATGTACTCTCTTACCTACTGGGGGGAAAACAACAGAATGTGAACACTGGACTCCTTCAGCTGTAGAAGGGAGGAGATTCCTCACTATTTCTGGGCCCCCCTTCTGCTTTAACATCTATGCTCACTTGTTAATGCATTATTTCATGATATAAAAGTAGTTTAATTTTAGGAAGAGGTCACCAAGAACCAGCAGTATCGCGTTTTAATGACCACTATGCGAGCGACCTGTCCCACCGCCACCCAGCGGACGAGGGGCTCGTCCGACCCCCAGGCTCCTCAGGCTAGGGAGCATCTTCCTCTCCCGGCCTGTCCTTCTAACCCACTGCACGTGGAGCACCAGAATCCAACTGTGGACACCTGGGCTCCCACCCTGCATCCGGGTCCTAGCAGGCTGGACCAGGCAGACATTTTTAAATGTTGACATAACTCTTCTTTTTAGATAAAAATGACACAGCTTCCATTTTTTTGGACCCACTGTGTATTAAGAACTACAAGTGGTTTTTTTCATGTTATCAAATGCAATCCCTTCGCCGATAATTCTCACAAATGCTAGCGCTTTACGGACAACACAGGCTGTGCCTGCCATTACATGAGGGGCATGCAGACCCGCATGTCTGACTCAGCATGCACTTCCTGCACCTCAGCCTTCCCGGGACAGAGAAGAGTGGGCAGACCCCTGCCACAGTCCCGAGCCAGCCTGTGACCCTGCCCACACCGTGAACACACTGTACTCAGAGAATTAACAGCAAGCAGGAACGCACAAAGCCAGCCTCCTTAGGTGCATGCACTGTTAGTGGAGACACAAGCAGGCAGGGTTAGAGTGGCTGGTTAGTAACAGGCATTAGTGCACAAATATGATCATAAAGTAGCAAAAATGCTTTGGCCAATCAGGTGCCTTTTCCTTACCATTAAATATTCCAATTTCAGTTCTGACTGATTATGGCAGGTCATACATCTAAATTGTTTAATAAAATGTTGAAGTTAGAACACTCTGCTAAAATCTACTACTTTAAAAACAGCAAGATGTGAACTCTTGTACTTGTGACGCTAACATCCCACTGCTGTTGAGAGTAACAACGAAGAGGAGACTCAAAATGGCACAGATCGCCCACCAGGTGTCACCCAGTGGCCAGAGGCTGGCCCACACCCAGCATCTCCCCCAAGGGCGTATCCGAACCCCAGCCTCCGGTCAGCGGTTTAAGATTAGATGTTCTAAACCATCAACCTGCTTTCAGAAATGTGTCTGTGTCAAGCTTCCCAGATGAGCACCCGACGTCGCGATAGGACTGCCTGTGAGAGGAAGCACCGTTTTTCCTGGAAATACCCATCGCTGCGTCCGAGCACGGTTCACAGCAGCATAACCAACACTCAGGACCCAAAACCAAACATTGGTCTTGTGTGGGCTTCTAACCGCAGTCCCAGGATTTTAATACATTAGCAGTTAGTTCTGTAACACGGAGAGAATTGTGATGACCTGGAATTTCTTGAGTTAAGAGAATTCATAGCATAGACTGATTTTTAAATATTTAGCTAATAAAAAGAAAATTACTTTTACTGTAAATTTTCACTTATAGGATTATTGTAAAGTACAGAGCATTACAGTGTTGAAGCAGATCAAAAATAAAAAAACCTCTGGAATAAACACAACCCAAATAACAAAAAGGTATTAAAGAACAGACAGAATTCTGGTTCATAGTCTTTCATCTAAATAAAAGGAAAAAATCTGGGAAATAATAAAAAATATTTTTTAAAGGACTGGAGGGCGCCCGCTGGTCTTGAATCATCCTCGCAAGCAAGACTGGTTGGCAAGTGAAGGCTGGGCTTGAAGGAATGCTGAGCTAAGTAAGGAAAGCCTGCCCCTGGGAGACACAGGCTGGAGTGTTCTGGGCACAGCCTTAGTCAGGGTGTGGTCACTCCACTCTGTGACTTGCACACTGGGCAGCCCCGACTCTTGGGCTCATCTCCAAGGAGTCAGGAAGGCAGAGCCAGGCCTGTTCCCTCCTCCGTGCCTGACAGCGTGGGCTCCTGTTCCCCATCTGGTGTCTCAGAAAGTCGTCCTCAGGCCCGACTGTGAGCAGTCTGGCTAAGCAGCCCACTGCAGCCTAAGGCTGGGACCCGTGAGGAAAGCCACGGTACACGACAGCCTTACGCCATCCGTGTGTGTCCCAAAGGCAAGGTTCACAAGACCTTTTAAAAGCTCATGTAGTTTAAGAAAGCAGATGGAAACATGCTAGAATGCAAAGGGATTTAGTGTGGGATTTGGGGAAGATTATTATTTTTTTGGTCTTGAAAATTTAAAACATTAAATTAAGAAGCTCCATGCAGTTAACTTGCACTTAAAATTAAATTTTATAAAATTAAATATTAAAGCTCAAGACACAAGGGACACATATCCCATGCTGACTGTACCCCACCCTCCTGGGCTGGATGTGATGAGCCAATCACCAACAGGCAAGTCATGCCAGGAGGAGCAGATGCTCCTGAAAAGCTTACCCCAGAGACACAGTCTTAGCACTGAACCCAGACTCTCAGCCTACTGACACCTACCCCTGGAATCTGAGCTCTGCAGCTCACAGAGCCTCTGATAAAAACAAGTGCTGTCCCCCTGCTGCAGAGCGAGTGACACAGGCCAGGACTGCTCCTGGGCACCAGCTCAAAAGCGCACACACACAATATGGCTAGGCAGGGCAGCGGGGCAAGCTGCTTGGGCGCTACCAACCTTAGTCCCGGGAGCCTTCCCCACCTGTGAGGGCATCTATTGGGAAACAACAAACCAGATGTGGCTTTATTTTTCTAAAACAGCAGAGGTGTCATCAGAAAAGTTATTAACCATGCAAATTACACAATGCAAGTCACAGTCCTGAAAAAAAATGTTATCAAAAGAGAGACTAGTTTGTTAACCCTCATTACATGGGGGACCAGTTTGGGGTGGCTCATGGTTCATTTTCAGCTGAGAAGTCACTCAGTATAGTTGGGGAGCCAGAGATATGTTCAGCTTCCTCTCTAAAAACAGCTCTACTGCCCTAACCGGTTTGGCTCAGTGGATAGAGCACCAGCCTGTGGACTGAAAGGTCCCAGGTTTGATTCTGGTCAGGGGCATGTGCCTTGGTTGCGGGCACATCCCCAGTGGGGAGTGTGTGGGAGGCAGTTGATCGATGCTTCTCTCTTATTGATGTTTCTAGCTCTTTGTCCCTTTCCCTTCCTCTCTGTAAAAAATCAATAAAATATATTTAAAAAAATGAAAATAAAAAATAAAATTAGCTCTACTAAAACAAAAATAAAAAATAAATAAAAATAGCTCCATTGAGAAAAATTTAAAACTCTGTTATTATAAAAAAACAATTCAAAGTTCCTAAAAACACATTTAAAGAAAAATCCATTCATCCTCCCTTAAATCAAATAGTAAACCAAGCACTTTGGGCGGAAGTTGATTTAAATCATAATTAAATGAGTCCTGCTGTAGACTGCCTGCGAAGAATGTCCCACTGAACCGTGCGTCAGCACCACTCCCACAGGGTCCCAGGGACCGCGAGGACATCTTGCCTCTCCCACTCTCTGTGATCAGGAAGTCCCTTCCCTGGGCGTCCAGTTCGCACAAACTGTGTGTGTTAAAGTCATTCCTGAGATGCTTCACCATGAACATGAGGAACTCACTGAAAAATGAAGCTCACGCTCGTGCAACACAGGACCTGCCACCTGGATTAGGTCACTGTCCTCAGACGTACACGGAGACAGGTCCTGACCAAGCACTGGAACTACCGTCAGGGCCCAGCAGGTCCCGACTCTGAACTGTGCACCTCTCCCACGGCTTGGCTGCTCCAGCACAAGCAGCAGAGCCCGTTCAGAGCACACAGGTGTGGCCCACACACAGGCTGGGCCGGGTTTGCGCTAATCTGCTGCACACCAGCCTGCAGAAGGTACAGAACCCTGGTGCAAGTTCCCACTCACCCGTCACTATCTTGGAGGCGGTAGGCACTGCGCTGGAGAGGCTGCCATCTGCCGCTGGGTGGGCCCCAGGAGGGTGCGGGGGTGGGGGCACGCTGGGTCGGTTCCTGGGCTTTGGTACTGGTCTCGGTCTCGGTAAGGTCCCAGCATGTGGCTGTGCAGTCTCAGGGTGGCCTGCTGCAGGGTGCTGGGTGGCTGGCAGGCCAGGGCTCTGCTTAGCTAAGGGCGGAGTGCTGGGAGGGGTGGGCGTCCTGGGTGGGGTGTGTGTGGGCTGCTCCAGTCCCTGCTCCCCCGGCCTGGCCTGTGACTGCGGCGCCTGCGTGGGGGGCTGTGGTGGAGGGTGACTGGGTGCCTGCATAGGAGCCAGGCTGCCTGAAGCTCTCCGGGGCCCACACAGCTGTGAGGTGGCGCATGGCTGCCCGGGGGCTGGGCCTGCGTGTGGGCCAGGAGGAGATGGACTTCCAGTGGCTGGCTTCAGTGACAAGCCGGGTGCCTGCTGCGCTGTCCCTGGGGCACTCTGGCCCCCGGGCTGGCCAGGAGGTGGGTTTCCTGGTTTCGGAGGTGCTGGAGCAGGTTTCTTCACAGCTGCACAAAGAGGGAGACACCTTTCAATAAGAACAGCACAGTGATAGCCAACTCCCCTGACCCAGGAACCAAGGGTGGCCTCACTGTTTAAGCCACGCTGACGTCATTGCTAATAGGACGTATCAGGTGGCACTTGACCTCTGTGGTCTTCCTCCTGAAGCCCAGAGACCCCATCTCACCAGGAGAAAAACATGTGACAAATGAAAGTTAAGGGACTTCAAAGTGCCTGCCTAGCGCCCAGGCCACGCCTGCCATTGCCTCAGCAATGAAAACTCCAGGGCAGCCTGAGAAAGAGAGCAGAGGCCACTACGCAGACAGGATGACTGAGTGCCATGTGCCCTGGGTGGGAGCGAGCTGGAACAGGAAATGGCCATCAGTGAAAAACTGGGACATTTGAACAAAACAGGGACTTTAATTGGTTTCCAACCGTGACCAATGAGGTAGATGTTAACACTGGGGAGTGGGGAAGGGCACACTGGAAGGGCACACCTAGCCTTATTTTTGCAACTCTTCTGTAAATCTAAAATTATCCTATATAATAAAAGGGTAATATGCAAATTGACCCTAACAGCAGAACCACTGGGAATGACTGGTCACTATGACACACACTGACCAGGAGGCGGCAGACGCTCAATGCAGGAGCTGCCCCCTGGTGGTCAGTGCACTCCCACAGGGGAAGCTCTGCTCAGCCACAAGCCAGACTGACGGCTGCCAGCACAGCAGTGGTGGTGGGAGCCTCTCCTGACTCCTCAGCAGTGCTAAGGATGTCCGACTGCAGCTTAGGCCTACTCCCCGCTGGTAAGTGGACATCCCCCAAAGGCTCCCGGGCTGCCAGAGGGATGTCTGACTGCCAGCTTAGGCCTGATCCCCCGGGAAGCGGGTGGGTCTAAGCCAGCAGGTGGACATCTCCTGAGGGATTCCAGGTTGCGAGAGGGCACAGGCCGGGCTGAGGGACTCCGGCCCCCGAATGCACAAATTTTTGTGCGCTGGGCCTTTAGTTCCAGAATAAAAAGGCTATTTTTAAGAAGTACATGATACATTTATAGGCCTTTCAAGACCTGTCACTTCACAAGTTCAACAAGACTCAGCAGCTGCCCTGCCACAGGAGGCGCTGCTGTAGCCACTTAGCACCCTGTTGGTGCCTGCACATGAAGGAGAGCAGGGAGAGGAGAGAGTGAGCGAGCTAAGGGCGACCCCAAGCACGACTGTCTGCTGCACACATCACAGACACCGAGTTCTCTTCTCCTAGAGGGCTTCATTTTTTTTTTAATAACAGAAATTCTACAAACTCCAGAATATTTGAGCTGTAAGATAATTCTAGATAAAAGTAAAATCCATCTGGCAGATGACCTCACAATTACTTCTCTAGGGGAGCTGAATCACACCCTCCCTCCTGACACCAGCCGAGGTCAGTGGCACTAAGGGGTGGGAACTTAGTAATGAGGAGGTTGGGATGGAAAACTATGGCTGTGGAGTCCTGGTTTGGGGCTGGGAGGGGTGGTGGAAAGGAGAGACTTAAGCATTTTTCAAATTCTGCTGAGATTCCACCAATCCTTCCCCATGGGAGACGGAAATGAAGGAAGGAAATGACCTTGCATCATTCACCTAACACATCATCAGCACCAAGACAGGCCCTTTGCATGAACTGTCCACTAAGTGTCATAAGCTCCCTGCAAGGTAGGCATTGCTGTACCCATTTCATGATGGAGAAAACTGAGGCCAAGTGTTTGCAAGAGGTCACACTGTTCAGTGGCAGGACAGAGGCCCACCAGGTCCTTAGACGCTTTTCCTCTTCCTCATCCCTGTAGTGCCTGGCTCCCTGCTCACAGGCCCACATTCAGGAAGGAAAAGGGACGGAGTTTACACTCTCTGCTGTCCTGGACCTTTTGACCGGGAGACTTGGAATACCTTTTCCCACAGAAATAACCAACCAGCTGACAAAGAAAGTAGGATCATTCCTGACATTTAAGGGCCGAAGGAATCAGAGCAGAAGCATGAGGGCAGCAGACAGGGCGATGGTCCCACGCGGAGGCCAGACCAGGAGAAAGACAGACCTAAGGCCACCTAGAAGGTGCTGGCAGGCTGGGGACGGGGTTGGGAGAGGGCAGGAAGGATCAAACTTCCTGTGAGGAAGCCTGCGGTCTGCGATTGCAGGGAGTAGGAGAGGTAACACCCTAATGTGGCTCAGAAGTCAGAAGTCAAGTTTCAATCTGTAAGCAGCGTTACCCCCTGGAACCCAGGTAGAGAAGACCTAATTTTCCTCAAACATCAGTGGGACACAGATGAAGACGATGTGGCTCAGAAGAGAATTAGACAGCTTTAAGGAGGATAGAGTGGGGTCTCTGACTAAGCCACATACCTGAATTTGTCTCTGTCTGCAACCTATAAAAATTCCACCTAACATCCGTGTAGTGCTTTTTTTATTTTATTTTCTAAAGTTTTACATAAGTCTCCTTTTCCCCCAATTGACCCCCCCCCCCAAGTGTAGTGCTTTGAAAAGGCAATGCTTTCATAGGCAGACACATTACAGTTAACCCCACAATGTGCCCCTTAAGGTGGCATTTTATTTCTACTTTACATTTGCAGGAGTTAAATTAGGAAAGGTCAAGTTGGCAGACTTTAACCAGCCATGTGAAATTAGGCAAAAACTAGAACTCATAGTTTGAGTCTAAGGCCTTTTCCCACTAATCACAATGGCTTCTTCTTAAGAGCAGCATCAACCAATCCATGGGAAACTGTCCAGCTCTCCTTAGTCTGTCCCTTCCTGTGGCCACAGTCATCCTTTGAGGTGTGGCCTCGTCACTTTGTGGGCATCACTGCAATAATGTGCCTCCACCATGGCCAGGTCAACCTTCTAGAAACACTGTTGCTATACCCACTCCACTCTACTTAGAAGGACCCGCTGCTCGGCGGCCCTTCCCTCGCCCTGCACTAAGGACCCCCACTGCTGTCTGCCTGCCCCCCCCAGCCCCCCGCCTGCCCCTGCTTTGCACTAGACCCTGGGCAGCAGGGTCCCGTGGGAGTGCAGTTACCAGTGACATGCATTTACACATGAGCCTCAACAACAGGAGAGCAGCCAGAGAGAGGGGGGAGGGGGAGGAGGGAAGGAGGGAGAGAGAGGGAGAAACAGAGAGACAGAGGGAGAAACAGAGAGAGAGACAGAGGGAGAGAAGGGGAGAGAGACAGAGAGAGAGAGAGAGAAAGGGGGGGGGAGAGACAGACAGAGAGAGTGAAGGAGACAGACAGAGGGAAAGAGAAGGAGAGAGGGAGGGAGAGGGGGGGAGAGAGAGAGAGAGAGAGAGAGAAAGAGAGGGAGGAAGAGGGAGAGCGAGAGAAAGGGAGGGAGAGGGAGGGAGAGAGAGAAGAGACCCAAGTCAACGAGCGCATGGGAGGTAGGCTGTTGCCGGCCACACACCTCAGTGTGGGCATCCTTCATGCTGACATCATTTTGGTTCTCGCTGAGCATTGTTTTTAAATAGCGCTCCCCTAAACTCAAGTCAAACAATGGAAACTGAGCTCTATTAGGCAGCAGCCTGGACACGCAGGTCCCCCTGAGCCTGCTGCCAGGACCCTCAGGAGAGCCGAGGTCCCGTGCATGATCTGTCAGGCACTGGTCCAAGACCTGGCTCGAGCCAGAGATACGATCTCCTTGTGTGCAGCTCATCTCAGTTCAGTGAGAGGCGTTTATCCAAAATATCTGGGTGTTTACCCAAAAGAATTGAAATCATCGCCTCAAAGAAATACACTCCCATATCTACTGCAGCACTAGTCACGGTGGCCTCAGTGTCCACCAGCGATGACTGGACAGAGAAAGTTGTCTATCCGTGCAATGGAATATTCAGCTTTAAAAAGAAGGAAACTATGCATAAAGACAACCTGGATGAAACTTAAGGACACTATGCTAAGTGAAATAAGCCAGTCACAAAAGGACAAATACTACATGATTCTGCTTATTTAAGAAATCTAAAACAGTCAAATTCACAGAATCGAGAGTGGAATGGTGGCCGCCTGGGACCAGAGTACTGGGGAGTGACTAGCAAGAGGAATAAAATTTCAATTACGCAAGAAACCAAGTCCTAGTGACTGCTGTAGATGCTGTCCTATTACATCCTGCACACTAAAGCTGTGAGACAGCAGATTTCATGTTAAGGGTTCTTATCACAAAATAAAACTAAGAAAACACGTGAAGGTGTGGATCAGAAAATTCTGGAAAACGAGTACAGAGCCCTGAGAAGGGAATGAACTGCGTGGCTGGAGGGCAGACGTGCACGAGGCGAGTGTGCAGGGCTGGCTTCGGGAGGGCTGCAGGGAGCCACTGGAGTTCCAGCCCAGAGTTACAGGAATGCCTGGCTGCTGGGAGGAGGGCCACCGATGCCGATGGGAACAGTCCAATTTCATGCTAATCAGGGCCCAGAAACCAGGTCCACCCAGAGGTCAGTGGCTCCTGGGCCTGCAGAGGCTGTGGCAGCTCCACACTAGAGCGAGGGTTGAAATGACAGGCCCCTAGAGAACTGGGCGCGCTTGTGGGAGACGACTGTTAGTTTGTTAGGCTCCCTTGCTGCAATGACTGCTTTTCTGCTCTCCATTTTCACTTCCCTTTAGTGACTTTTGCTAATGACTGATCTTTCTGCCTGCCGTTTCTGGGGACAGGCACGGCCAGGTCTGCTGGGAAGTCTGGCACCCTCCCTCGCTCACACGCCCAAGGCGCTGGGCACATCCCGCAAGGCACAGAGCAAAGGAGGCCACTTACCTCGCCGCAAAGTATGAGGACTGGAGCCAGTGGAGCTGTGCGCTGGGCTGACAGAGAGCTGATGGGAGCCGGCAGGGGGCTGCCCCTGCCCCTGGCTTTGGCCACTGGCCACCTGACTGCTGTTTCTTCCCGGCGCCAGCGTGGGCACAGCTGTAGCTGCAGAGTCCTTGGGCTTGGGAGGACTGAGAGGAGTAGAAGTCCAGTTAGATGGCAGGCAGGCAGGCCCAGCCAGAAAAACTAAGCACAATGAGACACAACCAAGTTTAAATAATTCACTCTGTCCTAGAGAGCTAACGTTTATTGGGTGCCACACAGGACTCACTGCGTCAGAGTGACTTCAACGCTGTGCCACTCAAACCACCATTTCACAGCAACCAGGACATTTCAAGTTCTTAAACTGGGCAATATTTAAAAATGTGGAAGGCTTTCAGACTTCAAAATAATGCGATTTTGACACACGTTATACAACACTAAGCAAAAGCTATGGCCAAGCACTAAAGCTTTGAAATATAAAGTGTTCAGCTGCCATCACTGGTGTGGCCTCGGGAAAGAGGAACTCTGAGAAGCGAAGTGACGGAGAGCTCAGAGCTGGTGGCAGTGGGTGGCAATCAGAATTCAGGCTCTCCATGTGCTGGCTCAGAACTTCCCTCTATGCTAAACTTTACAGCAAATTTTATCAAGGTCACCAAAGAGGGCAGCGTACACACAATCTCTAAAATACAGGGCGAAAGGGCGCACTGATGACGGACACTCCACCTGTCCTGCTGCAGTGAGGATGCGTTATTGTCTTAAATAGCATACTCAGCCTTGAGCAGACCAATGGAATGAATGCTACGGTAAGTAAAAATGTGTGAGTTCACTAATACTATTTTCTCAAACAAAAATAACTAAACCAGAACAGATACGTGCAAGGAGTGGCAATGATTGACAAGCCAACGTGGAGCCTAGGAAGGTGAAGGTATTTTTAACCAAAAAGCGAGCTTCCCCGAGCTATACAAGCAGAAAGGGTTCGGGATGCTCAGAGCTTGGCAGCCAGCTGTGAGGAGTTAGGAGTTGCTTATCTTTTACGCAGCAACAGGCATCACCAGGCACTCCCTCCAAAGAAGGTGATGTGAGAGTTCTTCCACACAAATGCATCTTTGTGTGGGGAAAAAATCCCGTGAATACACAGGCGTCCTTGTTTTATGCATTTATTTTCCTTTTTATATGATCGTTTGGTGCTTTATAGGCAGCCAAAGTAGAGCAAATGATGAGGCAGCACACTGCTCATCTTCTATAGCTGCTGCCCGGCCTGCACCACCTGAGATGCCACCCGAAGTGGTCACCTGCCCAGGTCAGTGTGAAGAGCTAAATTCATGCAAGTTATATAAAACCCTCAAGCTCAAAGCTATTTTTTCTTGAAGTTGCTATACATTTATAGCCCATTCCAGGTGACTGAGCAGAAGGTAAAGCAACAGAAAAACCTTTTCAGAAAATCTATCATCCTATTCTATACCTTATACTCATGAAACTCCCTATAAGACAGAAAGCTAGAGAGTCACCTAGTGTGCCTCGTACAGCACTGGCACATGCATACTACTCAGTACTCAGGCATTCAGTAAACTCACTGGATGGGTGGCTGGGATGGATGGATGGACACACCAGGAATATTATAACCTTATTTGCTACATTGAAAATTTCACTACTAGAATATTGGATGACAAGCAAATGGTACGCAAACACTGAGTACACATCCAACAGGTAAAGGAGATTTATAATATTGCTAGACACCACCTGGTTACCAGCTCCCGGCACAAGCAGTAAAGAATGCAAACAGATGTGCATTCTTTTGAAAACAGGAAAGGAAGCAAGCAATTTAGTCTTTTTTCTCCATCCAATGCTCACCAGAGGAGGAAAGGCAAATGTGTTTTACTGCATGCCAGGTGACTCTCAGGGCACCTGCAGGAAGGTGAGGGCGCCCAGCACCCACTGCCAGCAAAAGCCAGCCCCCTTACCTGCTGTCGCCTGCACTCGGCCCCTGCTCCAGTGCGCACGTGGAGGAGGGAACAGGCCCACCCCCTGCGCTGCTTTCAGCCCTAGAGCTCTGGGAAGGGGGCTCTGGGCCCGCGGGAGCCAAGGTGCTGCCATCTGTGGGCGGGAGTGGCGGCTGGAAAGCAGGGGATACGTGCTTTCTATTTAGGGTGCCACCCCGCCGGTAGGCCTGGAAGTCCATAAGCTTCACACCAAAGCTACACAGAGAGAAGAAACAGTCAACACACCATGCGAGCCAATAACGGACACAGAAGCCCATTGGTCCACGCGTTAAAACCCACACGGCACAGCCACCCAAGTTGCCCAGCATGCAGTGAAGCAACAAGGACCAGGCGAATGGCCATCCCTGTGACCGAGGCAAGCAACTCAACCTGGCCTCCCTCCTGCGAGAGCCGATGGGCCTGGTGCTGACCAGTGTCCTTCTCATTGCGCAGGAGCAGCTGACGCACGCAGGCAGACCACAGCGTGAGTGTGTGACAGGCAACATGTGAGCCTGCTTAAGTCCACGTTACCACACACAAGCGCATGGTCTCAGATCTATGTGTGGGAGTCCTCCCGGGGCCTCTTCAGCCCTGGCAGAGCAGGGTGTGTGCAAGAACAACTGAAAGCGTAGGGCTGGGAAGCTGCTTTGGGGCTGGACATGGGGACTGGAGGACAGGGCAGAGGAAGGCTCACTTTCACTTAAGCCCACTGTGAATAAACTTCAAAAATTCTTTGTTTTTAGTTCAAAAAGTAAGATTTATGGCCCCCTGAGCATGTGTTTCTGGTGGGAGCCTCCCAGGGAGATGCCTGAGAACTGCTTACTGTGTGCTAACTAGAACTCTAGTTTAAGTAACATTCTGTAACTTAAATACATGAAGGCAGATTTGCTATGGCCGTCTGTCATCAGGAAGCATTGCCGCTGTGTGAAGGGAAAACTTCTGCATAGCAAACATGGCTTCAGAGGGACAGAAGAGGAAAGCATTTTCCTCTGCAATGGGTTAAAAAAAATCAGAACAAAAAGACCAACCTCACTCTGAGACGGGGCAGCTAAAATAAGAGCTTGCGTGTCAATGCAATGACTTCGGGTAACAGCGCCACCTTTACTCAAACGGGCACACCCTGAGCAGCGTCTCTGCCTCCCAGCCCTGCTGTGGGCACAGCGCCTTTCCTAGCAGCCCTCCGAGACCTGAGAGCCCTCCACCTAAGCCAGGAGCCTCTGCAGAGACATGCGGCTCCCACTAAGTTCAACACAGACCCATCTCTTCCAGAATCGGCCAAGGCTGAGGCTTCTCAGCTGAGCATCAGATTCAGTGGCTGGCTTCCACCGAGGGGCCAAGTTATGCCAAAAATGTGCCTCTTTTAAACACTAGATCTCACAATTCACCGTGAGTGGTGGGTTGTTCCCATGCTGATTCTTGGATGTTAAGCCCATAATGTTTAACTTTTTTCTTATTCCCTCCACCTCCCAGTCAGGTACATTTAGGTGACATGTAAGATGCCAGTGTACCGTGGGGGCGACCGAGCAGCAGGTAAAGTGTGAATGCCCACAGCACATGTGGCCTGAGAAGCTGGGCACCGACTTTCTGGCCAGAGCAAGGTTTGCAATGAACTAGAGCTGAGTGCCGGAACTATCTGGGCTCTAGCAGGCCGGGGCTGCACAGGCCTCGGAGGCAGCACTGCTGCTGAGGGTTTAACAACGCCGGTCTGAAGTGATCGCTCTCACACACCTCTCCTTCTTCACCAAGTCCCCTTCCATCACCGCCATGCTGGCAGGTCGCTTCCTCTCCAAGGTCCCCGAGTCAGAGTCATTTCCAGTGTGGGATGAATGGTTGGAGTTTGGGGGGGCAACAGGTACGAATGCTTCTGATACATTAAATTCCACCTCTGCAGGAAGAGAAAGACACAGTGAACATGAGACGCAGAGGCGGGAGGGGGAGAGCTGTAAGACACCCCTGGAACAGGCGCTTCCTCTTCATCTGTGAGCCTCACTACTTCCTAAGAGGAGCCCCCACTTTCCTCTTCCATAGGACGCTGATCACACCAAGGAGGCAAGACGGGACCAGAAAGGGGCACGACTCAGAACATGACTCAAAAATGACTCTGTCTTTTTTGTAAACAAACACACAAATACAAAAAAGGAGCATGGATAACTTATTGGAAAAACGAAGTGTGATATTATTCAGTCTGACATAAAGTGGAAATAAAAGGCAACGTGAACTCCATAATGCCTACAGCAGCTTCACAGGCCTTTTCTCAAAGGGGATCTGGGGCAGAATGCCAAGCCGAACTTCAGTTCTCAACCTTAATTCACTCCAGAGGCTGCTCAAATGTGAAGCATTTTTCCTTTAGAAATAACGTAAACTGATTAATCCATTTCAAATGATTCCGTTTTAACCCTTACATACAGTGCCTGTCTAATGTACTGTTTAATCTATAAACACTTTAAAAACACAAAGGAAAGGAAACGTACAGTAAAAAATAAAAATTTAGTAATAAGCAGCAGTAACAAAAGCAAAAAAAACGTGAAAATATTCACAGCACAACTTTCTGGGATGTTAACTGTACTGACTTGAGCTTGCACACTCTCTCCGTTTGTCGCCTGAGAGATGTGTGACTGATCATACAAGCAACAGCACGGACTGGCTGCTGGTTGAGAAGTGGACTGTGAGATGGGAGACATTGGGAACCGAGGTGTGACTGCACTTGTGCATTCAATCACCCATCCTACATTTCCTGAGCAACCTCCTGGAGTGAGGTGTGGTCCTGAAGAAGACTGGTGAAGAGATGAGCGGCCCAGGCATCACGGAGCTTACATTCCAGGGGACCTGACAGCAGGGCTGCTCTGGGCAAAATAGGGATGGGAGGTCCAGACTTAGACCAATCTTCCAACATTTGCCCAGCCAGTACCCTCAAAGGGGCCATGGAGTCTAAGATCCCAAGACTGCAATGCAGGTAGTTTACAAACTGATTGCCTAGCAGGGGTGGGGAACGTGTGGCCCATGATGGTATAAGGCCCAAGAAAGCATTTGGTCTGACCGGCCCTCCCAAAGCATTAGGGATGATTAATTAAACGTTAGGCCAAATATAGCAGGCTAATTTTTAAGTTGATAACTTTGTATGGCCCGCAAATCCATATTCTATATATATAAAAGGCTAATATGCAACATGTCCCCGCGAAAGTTCAACTGGGAGTTCTATTGCTCGCTGTGACGCGCGCTGACCACTAGGGGGCAGTGTGGAACAAAGGAAGGCCCTAGCCAGCAGCCAGAAGGTCCTGATGAGCCCTGATTGCTGGCCAGGCCTACGGGACCCTACCTGTGTGTGAATTTCGTGCACCAGTTCTCTAGTAATGTTATAAGTAACCAAATGGCCCTTGGCAAAGAAAGGTTTCCCACCCCTGGCCTAGAGGATGAAACCCAAATCCTGTCAGCCAGCTCAGAATGGGCCCAGCCAACCTTTCCTGCTTGCTCTCCACTCTACACAAAGCCAACAATCTGCCTAGAGAAACAAAAAGCCTGCCACAGGAAACTCCTGCCTGTGCAGTGCTGCTGCTTCTATCACGTAATCCAACTCCCTTTCCCAACCTCTGAGTTTCTCAAATCACTGTTCACCCACCTATCCTTCTAATTTGCCATGTATTATAATTTCTCTGTTTATGTGGCCTCTTGCAGTGGTCCAAGTTCCTCCAGGGAAGACAGCAAGTCTTACCAGCACACATATGGCACCTAGTGGGTATTCAGTATACGCTGAAAATGAGTGGTTGGTGTTAAGTGAAACAAAATAATGTGGTCACCATGATGTCAAAATACAAATGCAAAGCAACAGTCTGGAAAGAAACACGAAAGAGAGACACCAATTATGCAATCACAAAGGATTATTGATGCATTTGCTCCTTGAAAAAGACTTTTCGCACTGTTACACTATTATCGTGTTGCTCTGGCAGCCAGTGAAGCGGCAAAGCTAATTACCTCCAGGGAAGAACCAGTCAGCGTGCTGAATGATGGGTTCGATGACCGCAACCACGTGCACGGAAGTGGCAGCTGCCATCTCAGCCAGTGTCCTGCAAGGAAGTGCACAGAGTTCACATGCTTCCCTGGGCAGCCTGTAATTTCCCTGGTCTGGTTTGGAGCCATTCCATGACTTTCAAAGGATGAGATACTTGAGAATAATGCAAACATTAAATCCACAAGGCCCGGCCTATGCGTGTGGGCCTGGAAATGGAAAACAGCTCAAAGGTCAACCTCAATGATTTGACCTCTACTTGCTGTGTATTTCGAATCCACTTCTCCTTTATGCGCTGTCTACTCTACCCCTGAATAAACTACAGTGTGAGTCACAGGGGCTCAATGTACACAAACACAGTAACAACAAACTCAGTAAAACAGAGCGCACTTATGGCATCACTTTTTATATTTAACTCCTTGGTCTACCTGGATGTACCTGCTATAAGATATGATGTATATAGTTAACTTTATATATCTACTTGTTTTTCACTTCACTGTATATCAGATCTTTGTAAATAATCTTACAAGTACATTCTGAAATAAGATTGGGCACACACAATAAATGAATGAGAGGTAGAAAGACTTTGATTCAGAAAGCCACAGCACTTTTTAATGCAAACTTGAATCACTTGTGATTTTACGCAGCTGAGCAGCAGTGCTGGGAGGCAGGAAGGGAGGTGGAGCCGAGGGACACAGACTATAGCCAGCATCTCAACTCTAGCATTTCCCTGCTGTGCAACCTTAAGCAAAGTGCTTGTCTTCTCTAAGCTTCAGACTCATCTGCAAGAACAAGGACAACAGTGCCCACTTCACAGGTTATTTGTGAGGATTAAGCGAGACCATCGCAATGCCTCCATCAGAGTAAACGCCACTGCTAGTGACTTCCCCGGAGTTTCCAACTGATCTCCCTGACCCGTCCCCTATTCCATCTATGCTTCTCAATGCCAACAAAGCCACCTTCTAAATGCAATCTGCTTGTGTCATTCCTCTGCTCAGAAATGGGGCCGGCCACCCTCACCACAGCACCGTAAAAGAAGTTTCAAACACCTCAGCAAGACACACGAGGCCTTTGCGACCTGGCTCTGGCTTCGTTAACCTGCCACAGCCTCATGTCCCCTGTGCTCATTAACAAGACCATGCAACACCCCCCACATTAGCGACCTAGCACTTTCATCCTGTAACACCTCAGCTCATTCAGGACCCACTGTAGGGAGCCATTTATCAAGGTTCACTCCAGGGCCACTTCCTGAGCAGAGCTTTCTGAACTCAGGCTGACCCGTGTCCCTCCAACAAGCACCAGCGCCATCAGACTTGGAAATGCTGTGGTATCTGCACACACAGTGTGCAGGCAGAGCTGATCCCTGAACTGTAGCCACTTTCCTGCCTAACTGCCTGAGGGTGGGGCCCTTTGAGGACTGGGGTGTCTCCCACACCCTGTGGCCAGATCTGGGACGGGACCAGCTCAGAGGAGGGTTTGAGAATGTCTCACGGAAAGATCAACTTCAGAACATGCCCAAGTGCTCCTTACACTGGAGTGTGTGTCTTGAGTTGTATGTTTGCTCTCCCGTCGGGTGGAAAGCAGAAATGAACATACTCCGACATGGGGAAAGGTTACTTACCCTTCATTTCTGGCCCACAACAAGTTAGGGCCTAAGACAATGGCAATGTTGCTGGGAGTCATTTTGTTGACGTCGCTGGTCTGAGCAAGCTTTGCAAGGAACTTGATTAAATACCTATGGTGCAAAAGATAAGGAAGGGGAAAGCGCCAACTCTGAAAAGGGTGCAGAAACAGCATCTTCCTGCCACGTGCCCTGGCCCAGAGTGCTCAGGTGCAGCTAACTCAGAATCTAGCTCAGGGGAAACATTTTACAGGTTTCCTGCGTTCTGCGTTTCAGAGAACAGACCAATTTAGGGCCTGGAAGTGGAAAACAGCTCAAAGGTCAACCTCAATGATTTGACCTCTACTTGCTGTGTATTTCGAATCCATTTCTCCTTTATGCGCTGTCTACTCTACCCCTGAATAAACTACAGTGTGAGTCACAGGGGTTCAATGTACACAAACACAGTAACAACAAACTCAGTAAAACAGAGCGCACACACACAAGAAGACAGAAATGTAAGTATTCTGCTTAAAGGGAACTGTGTGAAAACGCTCCATGCTGTAATTATAAAAATATCCAATTCACCATATAAATGTATTCTCTAGCACTATAAAAAATGAAGAACCCAACCATTTACTAATAGAGGGCTAATTAATAACAATAATTCACACAGCGGAAGACTATGCAGCCATGAAATACGACCAGGTGCTGATGTGGAAAAACCCCCAAGGGGCCTAGTAAGCAAAAGGGCGAGGGAGACAATGCTGCGCAGAGTACATGCTAACACTAGGCTCTGAGCAACAGTGGGGTGGTCAGAGGAGAACACGTACGCACGGGGCACACACGTGTCTGCTCGCACAGCACCCGCGCTGAGAGGCTCCGAGCGCTCGTGTCTCAGGAGGGGAACGAGGGGGCTGAGGGACAGGAGGGAAGAGGACTTTTCACTGTACACTTTCTGAATTCTGAGCCATGGAAAGGCGCTCCCCATGCAAGACAACCGGTAAACACTATAAAGAGTAAAACAAAATGAAAGGCAGGCCAGATCCCAAAGTACCGAGCACCGGGACTGACATGAAACCGGGCAAGAGCACCCGAGCACCCGAGATGCCACGCCGGACGTGCCCGCCAGCCAGCCAGGGCCGTCAAGCACCGGCCTCCTCCGGAGGCGAGGCTGAGCCTCAGGTACGAAGAGGGCATTTCCTTAGCTTAGCCACGGACCCCAGGACTGAGGACACGGCAGGTGACGTGCCAGACACTGCACCAGGGAAGCCTGTGCCATTCTGGACCAGTCCCCTTACAAAATATTCTTTGATTTTAAACAACTTCATTGCCAATGGCCACCCTTTTTCCTTCTCTCTCCCCTTCTTTGAAGCCACATTTTAAGTGAGATGGAAAATACAGGTTAAACTCCAGAACTTTATCCTATGGTAAATTTTCTCAGAAATATAGTTATTCCACAAAATAACATAAAATGTCCATTTCTTGAAATTTTATTTAATAGGGCGATTTATGCTCTATTTAAAACTATGTAGCCTATATGGAAGATGTTACGGAAAGTACACCACTAGTTAATTTTTACCTCTTACCTACTGACTCCAAATCCTACACGCAGTCAACCACACCTTCTACAAGACTTTTGTCCTCAGTGACCTGCGGGGTGCAACGACTGGCCCGTGCACTTACCCATGAACGCCGATGTGCTCCAGAATGGCCACAGCTCCACACTGTAAGTTCCCTTCCTCCCAGCACCCCCAGGGGCCCCCCGCACTCTGAGTGTGCAAGCATGCTTGCATTCAACAGTCTCTCTGCTGGGATTAACAGGCTTTTCATGTTGAGTCACTGTAGTTTGGTGGCTTTATTTACAGAATGTCAATCATACATACCTAAAGTTAACGAAATTTTGTGGTGGCAACTTCTGACATGTTCGCCATAAATCCTGAAGTTTTTTGTCTTGATCCTGCACACTAAGAAAAAATGTTATTCATAACCACTTATGAAAAGTCATATAGTAACCCTGGCCATATGCTACAACAGTGATGCCTCGAGTGACGGAGAGCAAACAGATTTGGAGTCAAATACCAACAAACAACTGAACTGAGCAGTTCTCTGACCTCACCAAGACTCAATCTCCTGATGTGCAAAGCTGAGTAAGGCTGATCCTGCCGCGTGATGGGAGTTTCAGGGGTACAACCATGTGCATCCCCTCGACTAGTCAATGCCTGGCACACCGCAGACAGGGCACCACTGAAAAACTCTCTAGAAAACGTGTCTGCCCACGCAGGGCATCACAGAGCCCAGATCTCTTGTCCTAAACACAGTGCGGCACAGAGGAGCGGCCACACCCAGGCTGCAGCCCCATCGTGCCCTCCCAATCCTGCGCTAAGGCTCCAGGCAGCCAGCCTACTTCTGCTCTACAGGTTCGATGTGCAAACTTTCACAGACACAAAAGGGCCAATCCGCAGCCCACAGGGCAGAGTCCACTCCAGCCACCAGTGGGAGACAGTGTCTGAAGTTATCAATACGTCCTCCACCGCCGAGCCAGTCTGGGGAGTTATGGGCAGAGTTAAGTGAAGTTATACTCCAGAGGCCAGGTGATGTGTCACTGGGGTGGCCCAGCGGCCTGCACTGATCATTCTCAGGCACAGAACCAATACACCCAAAGACAGACACCTTCTTTAAAAGCGCATTTCCTCACAGGGACGAGTGTCAGAGTCTCAGAACAGAGAACAGTCACGGTTTAGGGGGTTGGGCAGGTGACTCGTGAAAGAAAGCCCAGAGCTCTCCCCTGCCTGGCAGAGTGTCAGGCTCCGTCACCCAGTCCCACAAACATGATGCTCACATCAGGCTGAGCCCCATGTGGGCTCCAGGGAGACAACCACAACTAGGAACTTGCTCTGACTTTAAATTCCTCACCATCTACAGGGACAAAGACTCACTCCACAGAGATAGAGGGGGAAAGCTCCACTGCAAATCCCTGGTGAAAGTGACAAGGGATGGTCTCACATCCCCTGAACTATAACTGATCAGAGCAAATGGCTTATTTCTAAGGCAGCAGGTGACAGTGTCTGAGGACAGGACAGAGGGGAAGTCTGCTCTCCTTCTCTCGGGGATGAGGACTTAGGAGGCAGGCTGACCAGCAGTGAGAGGCTCTGGGACTTTCTGCTCTGCTTAAAACCAACCATCCTCGCAGGTGATGCTGAGGATGGAGGGATGAGACAAAGATGGGAACACAGCCTCTGGGTCACACAGGTCTGGGTGTGAATTGCACCTCTGCCAACTACTTGCTTCAGTTTCCTCCTCTGTGACTCGAGCACAGCAACATCTGCTGTTGAAGTTATTAGCTACAGATCACAGGAGGCAATAGGCGTTAGATCAGCACAGAACTCAGAATATAGCACGTGCCCAGGAAGCATGAACTTTTTTAAAAAATATATTTTATTGATTTTTTACAGAGAGGAAGGGAGAGGGATAGAGAGTTAGAAACATCGATGAGAGAGAAACATCGACCAGCTGCCTCCTGCACACTCCCTACTGGGGATGTGCCCGCAACCAAGGTACATGCCCTTGACCGGAATCGAACCCGGGACCCGAGTCTGCAGGCCGACGCTATATGTCAACGTTACATTACTGCATGGCTGAGTTCCCACGCAGCTCAACAGGCACTGCCGGTACCACACGTATCCCAATGACAGGACCTTCTTCTGGGCTTTGACCAGACAACCCATGATGTGGGAACCACTATACGTCTTCATGCAGTAAATGACACATTCATGTCAATGCCTAAGTGGTGACCTTCCCACATAAGAATCACAATACGCAGTATTTTCCCCTTAACCTTCAGAACTGAGGCACAGACTATTTAACAACTATGCTATGGTAATGTTCTTTTCTCATCCAGGAGAGTAAGACAACTTACAAATGGGACATAGCAGTGCTTCACTTCCTTTAACTTTTAAAACTCAGTGCTCTCTCAACTTACCTGGCAACTTGCGTCCATTCTTCATACAGCTGGAAGGTCATCAACGGCTCGGGCAGCTCCCGTAGGTAGGATTTCAAAGCACCTGGAGGCAGGAGCACTCTCTTTGAGGATATGAAGGGGAGCTGGGCTCTCAGGATATATGACTTTGCAAAATGAAATTATCTCAATTATAATTTTCCAACTATAGAGAACAAATCATGACTTGGTGGGAACAGTTAAAGAATAAAATGCCCCTAAAACAATTTCTGTCCCTTGCAACGTACAGGGTGGGGCAAAGTAGATATACAGTTGTTCATATGGAAAATAATACAATTAAGAAACATATAATCTAATAAGAGAGTAATATGCAAATTAACTATCTCTCTGGGATGCCCAAGCCACGCCCACCAGCCAATCAGAGAGGCTGTATGCAAATTAACCCAGCCAAGATGGCGGCCAGCAGCCATGGAGCTAGAGTAAACAGCAGGCTTCCGTTGCAACTGCCTGCCTAGGCTGGCTAAGCCTCTGCTCACGGTAACAATGTTTCAATTATAGAAGCCACAGAGCTGCCTACCTAGGCCTTGGCTCAAAGCAACAGTGTTTCAATTATAGAAAATAAATAAACCCCAGAAACCTGATTCCAGCCAGCCTCGCTGGGACCTTGGGTCAATGGGAGCTGTGGGCAGCCTGAAAGCCTGAAAACGGCCCTCAGCCCCTCACCCAGGCTTGCCACACCCCAATGGGGGTGAGTGTCCACACTGGGGGGCTTGGCCAGCCTACAAACAGCCATCAGCCCCTCACCCAGGCTGGCCAGGCACGCCAGCAGCTGGACATCCCCTGAGGGGTCCCAGACTGCGAGAGGGCACAGACCGGGCTGAGGGACCCCCCAAGTGCACACATTTTTGTGCACCGGGCCCCTAGTTATACAATAAACTGTGGTGTTTCGTATCCTCATACCTGTAAACCTACTTTTGCCCACCTTGTATATGGAGAGACCAATGAAAATCGATTCAGCTTCTGAGTCATCATCTGAACAGATAGCCCTTCCCCAGGCTGAGCACCATGTGGAGATGAAAGGGGAAAAAACACAAGCACGCCTCCAAAGACTTGATGATAAGTCACCTTCACGTGATAACCAGGAAAAAACCCAATAGGAATAGATAAGGCACGTGTGTGTGTGTGTGTGTGTGTGTGTGTGTGTGTCTACTCTTTCCCTTTTGCAGCTTAAGCCTAAAAGGAGACCATTTCACTTAAAACTAAAATCAACACTGGTACCTGGTGACCTGTCTGAGACAGGCCTCGCCCACCACCTTGGCGCTCACCTGCTACAGCATGGGGGTCCGAATAAAACTCATCCAGGTGAGAAGTGGAACAGTCTAAGGCAGCTTTCAGTTTCTTTAATCTGGAGGCCCCAGCTGCAATTCGGAAAAGGCCCTAAAGACAATGCAAAGCCATTAGCATCTAATTCAAGTTGGGAGCCGGCACTGAGCAGCAGTAAGACCCTGATGGAGGACCCCTAGTCCCCCCAGAGCCACCCCATGTCGCCTGAAGGCAGGAGCACACTGTCAACCTAGTAGTCCTTGCCCCACCCCATTGCTAAAATACCGGTGCCCATTAGAAATCTATTTAAAAACAATGTATCATACTTCCACAAGGGTGATGCTACAGATTTTTTTAAACTCAGGAGTATTTTTAAAAATGGAAGCCTCAGGAAAAATTGTAAGACTGAACTGCTAGCCTCTTTCACTGCCCTACATAAACGTAAGAGAGGAAAACCCATGAAGGGTCAACAAGTGAACTACGAAGACTCTGGGCCAAGAACCTAGTCCAGGTTTCTCAACCACAGCGGTACTGACCTTTGGGCCAGAGGATTCTGTGCTCGTCCTGTGCTTTGCAGGATGGCTAGCAACGCCCTGGTCTCTACTCTCTAGACCAGCGATTCTCCACCTGAGGGTCTCGACCCCTTTGGCGGTCGAATGACCCTTTCCCAAGGGTCACCTAAGACCATCCTGCATATCAGATATTTACATTACAATTCATAACAGTAGCAATATTACAGTTATGAAGTAGCAATGAAAATAATTTTATGGTTGGGTCACAACATGAGGAACTGTATTTAAAGGGCCAGAAGGTTGAGAACCATTGCTCTAGACAGAGACAACTCCCCTTACCTCGCCCCCGACAATTAGAGTACCACACAAATGTAAGACTTGCTACACAAATGGAAGCTCACGGAGCTCTGGTCCCTCAGTGACCATGCCATTCATTCCCACGAAGCACAGCCAGAGTGCCGCACGGAACTATTAGCGAGGGCTGCAGGGAGGGGCAGCACAGGCTGTGCCGGGAAACCGCAGCCCATTTGGGTGCTGTGCTGCAGTCACAGGGAGAAAAGTGGGGGCCCGCCCTGCTGCACATCCCGACGGGACTGTGTGGCAAGGGTGGTGCAGCCCGGAGCCCGGCTATGCTCTCACCTCCTCCTTCATGCCCGTCTCCAGCAGCAGCATCACACAGGCTTCAATGGGCAGCGCGATCTCTCGGCCACTCCGCTTCAGGTGTTCCTCCAACGGAGTCCCAAAGGCTGGCTTCTCCGCCCACTTATCTAGAGCAGCAAACCGTCAGTAAGACCCGACAACCCTATGGCATCAATGTGCTGCCCCCAGCCTACCCCAGGACTAGAGATGGCCAGTGTGACCTTGGACGCAAAACCCAGGATGGGCAGTGCTTCCCACTGCTGACGGCAGGCCCATAGCGGCGAGGCTGGAAGCTGTGCCGACAGCACGCAGGCAACTGTTTATTTTCAGGTCACAGGTTCTGCTTGGACCACAAAGAGTTAAGGCAGTGTGGCAGAAATAGATCCAATAGAGCAGGAAAACAGAAACAAGACTCCAGGAAGGGCTGCAGTGAGCCAGGTGGGCAGCAAGGGGCTGGCCTGGCCTGCTGGACTTAGCGCTGCCTGAGGGGTGGAGGGAACCAGCCAGCAGAAACGCTCCAATGAGGAGCACTCAGCTCTTCCCAGCAACAGGAAGGGCTCCCGTCCTCCTCCCACCATCAGTGGGCATTCACCCTGCAGCCACTTTGCTGTTCGCATCTTGGATGGAACAGTGCACTGTGTCCCTGGCGCTCACCCTGGTGCAGAGCCCACTGCCTAAGCCGCATGTCGGGGGGAAAGTGCGAAACCCCACAAGTCCGTGGAGAAAGGTGGGCAGAGGCTGAGGAATGAGGTGATGGAGGGGGCAGGACAAAGTCAGAGAGCAGGCCACTCTCAGGAGTGTCAGAGCCCCCGTCTCTGGTCCAGTCCGGCGAGTGGAATTACTAACAAAAAAAGCAGCCAGGGGCCTGGCCCACCTCAGGCACAGAGCTCTGTGACGGCCCCTCAGAGGCCAGATCTTACTGGGACTGCTCTGTCGTTTTTATCTAAGGCAATGATCCTTGATGTGGGCAGAACCACCCAGGGAGGCTGGGCCAAGGCACCTGTCACCCGAGCCCCACTGGAACTTTCTAGTAAACACTGTGTCCTAACTCCCCGCCTGCTGAAATGTGAGAAGCACTGATCTAGAAACAGCTCCTGGGGCAAACTCCACCAAGGTCACTGGCCTCTCAAACAACATACCTACTATGTGCCCAGCACTGCATAGCACCCGAGCTCAGAGCCTCCCTCAGTGTGAGAGCAATCTAATTGCGAAGAAAGTACAGGACACACATGTGAACACACACCAGCAACGAACAAGACAAGACACGTTTGCTGCATCAGGGCAGAAAGACGGCATAGAAAGGGGGCACAAGCATGGTCTCTGTGGGGGCAGGCAGGCCCCGCCCTGTCGGTGCTCAATCAGGGAGGGAGCACAGCGTCCCCTGAAAGACCCCAGCTGCCCTCGCAGCCATACCATGCTGCACGCAACCAGCAGACCCTGGGTCACCAGACCTTTTGAACTTCTAAGGCAAGCCAGGATTGGGATCGGTAGGGAGAGAGTCTACTTTTAAATGATGCAGTAGTTTAAGGATGTGTAATGAGATATGGCAGTTTGTAACTTCTGGTGTAGACCACACATGTGAGAGCAATTCCGAGTCAGGCTCGCTGCTGGCTTCTGCTGTGGGAGAAGACGTCTTGAGGAAGAGCTTGGGGCTTGAAAGACAGACAAGAAGTGAAGCGGGAAGACAGACTGAGGGAAGACCAGGAGCTTGGGCTCTGCAGAGGGAAATGGGCAGAACCGACGGCGGGATGAGAAGGGAAGGAGGAGCTGCTCCCACAGTTCGAGCAGGACTGCCCGGAGAAAACGACCGCTGGTGAGAGGCAGCAGCCAGACAGCCAGACGTCAGGGACTGCTGTGCAGTAGCTGCGAGGACTGAGCCGCAGGCGAGAGTGGAGGTGATCAGGAAAGGGCTGAGGGAGGGCTGAAGGGAGAGAAGAACTCAAGATTAAGGATCAGGCCCTGGAAAAGGGGGTGGGGGCAGAAATGGAGAAAATACAGGCCTAAGAGTGAAAGAAAGCAATCGAGTGAAATGAGGGAAAACTTTCTTAAGGAAGAAATGGCCCAAGACACATCAAGCGCCAGGACATGACAATTAAGAGGTCACTGCTCCTTCGGAATTAGTGTTTTCTGTGTTTTTGTTGTTTTATAAAATATATTCTTACTGATTTCAGAGAGGAAGGGAGAGGGAAATAGAAACATCAATAATGAGAAAGAATCATTGATTGCCTGCCTGCATTCTGCCTACTGGGGATCGAGCCCACAACCTGGGCATGTGCCCTTGACCGAAATCAAACCCAGGACACTTCAGTCCGCAGGCCAACGCTCTATCCACTGAGCCAGACAGTTAGGGCTATCGTTTTTTCTTAACTAGCAGAATGACGAGGAGTAGAAACCAGACTGCAGTGTTCAGGAGTGGGAAGGAGGTAAGAAAATGCAGTCGCAGGTGGAGATGAGTCACTCACTCCAATATCCCACCAGTAGAGGAAGGAGAAAGTTAAAGGGGACACTAACCAAAGGCCAGCTGACCATAAGCGTGAGATCGGGCACTCAGGGGCCGTGGAGTCGAGTCTTTTCCCTACCTGAGGGTACTCTGAGTCTTTCTGAAAACAGAGAAGAAGAAAAAGGAAGAGAGAGACAGGCTAAGATGAGAGGCAGATATGAGGACAGGCAGAGGGGGAAGGGGCTGAATCAGGCTTGAGGTGGAGGCAACCTCAGGGAGAGAAAAGATCACATTCCCGTCACCAGCTGTGGCCCCACCAGTGTTCCTTATTCCACTTCAACCCCTCCCTCCCCGCTCCTCCTCCCGTGACTTTCTGACATACTTCTCTAGGGAAAATAGGCTTGGGAGAAAAATAGAATGAAAGGAAAAAAGAAAAAAAAAAGGACTTCTAAATAAATCTTTTCTTTTTGTGCTTGTTAATCAACTCTTCCAACAAGATGTTTGCTACTTGGTCCTCTGCAGCCTGCACACAGCAGGCGTCCCATGAACACACGCGCTCTGTGCTCTGCCCGTGCTGTGCGAGGCTGAATGCTCGCTGCAGCTTCTTTGCTCTGTACTGTGGCTCCCGCCCGACAGGCAGGAACGAGGAAATGGGACTCCAGAAGAGAAAGGGCAGCTCGTCCTGTGGAGAATGGCTGGCCAAGCAGTCACACACACTGAGAGGGTTAAAAGATCAGATTCGGCGGTCATCAGGGCGCAGAACTGCCCAATTCCAGCCCAGGACCTTGCAGCCACAAAGCCCAAGCTGCTGGGCCTCCTAACACTGCGTGAAGTGGCACTTTTGAAGGTGCTGAGTGTGTGCACACCTGCAGCACACGCCCTACCCACACACTTGCTCACTTTCACCATCACAGTGACCACATCCAGCACCCGGCTTCCTCCTCTCTGCTCCAGACCACTGGTTGTGCAGGGAGAACCTAAGCTCCAAATGCCAGGTAAACAGAGTAGGACCAAGGCGCTGCGCTTCTGCCTCAGCCATGTCCTCTCACCTCTGCTGGCAAGTAAGTGCTGATGGAAGTCAGAGAGAATTAGAACCCAAAGCTTCATGTTCAGTAAAACCACCAAACTAAACATCCACTCATCACGGTGGGTAGAATCTGCCATATGGTTGGTTGGAAGAGTGGGCAAAGCACCAGTGCTGATGAGCACAAGAGCCCGTGTCCAGACACAGAGGAGGTCTGAACAGCGTGACCAAGGTCTTACTCAGTCACCAAAAAACTGCCCAATTATGGAGCACCATGGACAGGCTTCTAAAATTCCCTTTACAAATTCCAAACCATTTTCCCTAGGATGTATGCTCATGGAGTCACAGGGTCAGAATCAAGCCCGTGGGACTAATCACTGAACTGGGAAAAGATAGATGGTCAGAGGCTAGAATGTGTCAAGCCTAGATAGAAGAGAAAAGCCCCCAGGAACTCCCCCTCTCCCAGTTCTGTTTTTAACTACAGATCCCAGAAGACATTTAAATGTCCCATTAGCATGTTAATTGGGGTCAGGAGAAAGAGAGAATGCAGCATGGAGAGATGACGCTGTGCTGGGCACTGGGAGCTCCAGGCCAGGCTGCACCGGCAGGGAAGGCATGCAGAGGGCTAGGGCTGGGGCAGGGGCAGGGGCAGGGGAGAGGCGCAGAGGAGGCGGCAGCCAGCACGCAGATTACGTTACCTTGATGGGCTTGCATTTCGGGAAGGGCCTTTTCTAAGACTGCTAATGCTTTTCTATGGTAATCTGCTTGGGCTTCTAATAACTGAGAACAGACCCACATTCAAAAACAAAAGTCATGTTAGCAATGGATGGACACACACACAATGACTGAGCAAAACTAAAAATAAAATCTTTTGCAAAAAAACCTAAAATGACTCAGTTTTTGCAACACTACCATTCTGCCAGGGTCAAGGGCTTACCGTGACAAAGAACTTGCTGTACTCCCCCTCTTTGGCCATGAAGCTGTACATATCTGCTGCCAGCTGGTCCTGGTGAGAGAAGATGCGTCACTGAGAAACAGCTGAAGGGAAGGAATGGCACCTAGAATTAACCTCTGGGAGCTCCTCTCACAAAACAGGATGGAAATGGCACAGAAGGAGCATCCATCAACTGATGGTCAACCGGGTGTGGGGACAACAAAACAAACGAGGAAGCTTATGAGGGATGCCCATGGAAAGCCCTCCACAGCTAATACACAGTTAAGAAGGGAAAAACAGAGCCCTACTTAAGGTATGTTATTACTTTGGTAAAAACAAAAAAATGTTATATATGTTTTGACATAATTATATAAAAACTAGATGCCAGGTGCAGGAATTCGTGCATGGATAGAGGCCAGCTAACCCACCTGATCAGGCTGATCAGGCCAGGCTGGCTGGGGTCAGGGGACAAGGGAGGTTGGCCAGTCGGCCGGCCTCGCCGCCGGTCAAACGCCCAATCGAACTCCTGGTCCAGGGGGCAATTTGCATATTAGCCCTTTATTATATAGGATAGGATATCTCTAGAAGAAAAACTAAAATCAGTAACAGTGGTTACCTGTTGAAAGTGGTGGAAATTAGGCAGAAGGAGGAAAAGGGTGGAAGAAAAACTTTATTTTATACTTTTGATATTTGTTAATATAAATGATTTACAAAAAATTAAACAGGCCTGTCTGGTGTGGCTCACTGGTTGAGTGTCAACCTATGAACCAGGAGGTCATGGGTTCAATTCCTGGTCAGGGCACATGCCTGGGTTGCAGACTCGATCCTCAATGGGCAGTGTGTGCAGGAGATTGCTGATCAATGATTCTCTCTCATTGATATTTCTACCTCTCTCCCTCTCCCTTCTTCTAAAATCAATAAAGTTTTAAAAAAGTAAAAAAAAACAAAACAGTTTTTTTTAAAAAGTGATAGATTAGGCAATTGGAGATATATATATATACTAGGGGCCCAGTGCACAAAAATTTGTGCACTCGGGGTAGAGGGAGTTCCTCAGCCCGGCCTGTGCCCTCTCACAGTCTGGGACCCCTCAGTGGATGTCCTATGATGGTCCCAGTCTGCCAGGCACCTTTTGTGTGTGTGTGTGTGTGTGTGTGTGTGTGTGTGTGGCCACTGGGGACCTGCCCCCAGCCGCATCTGAGGCTTGGAGCAGTCCTCCTGTGTGTGTCTACCTGCTGGGGACCTGCCCCTAGGCACACCATCGAGGCTTGGAGCAGGCACCACCTCTATGTTGATCTCTCAGACTCTTGCCCTCCCCTGTATGTTGTTCTCTTTTTTGAGCTGTGGCCTGGGCTGGGTGCTACCTGCCTCCCAAGCTTGCCTACTGCCCATCTTCCTCCAGTCACAAGAAAGCAGGGAAAACCCTGCCTCGTGGTCAGGCCAGCCTTTTCCTGCTCCCTCATCCCCAGAAGGGACTTGGGAAGCCGCCAAGCAGGCCGAGATGCCCCCAAGAGCTTGCTTTCCCGCTCCCCAGTGCCCCCCAAAGGGCCAGGGCAGCCGCCAAGCAGGCCGAGACCCCCTGCCGCCTCTTTCCCGCTCCCCAGTGCCCCTCAAAGGGCCTGTGCAGCCGCCAACCCTGCCGCCTCTTTCCCACTCATGGGTCCTGGGTCCTGCGCTGTTCCGCCCTGCAGCCGCTCTGTGCACTCGGGAGGTCCCTCAGCTCGGCCTGTGCCCTCTCACAGTCTGGGACCCCTCTGGGGATGTCCACCTGCTGGCGTGCCTGACCAGCCTGGGTGAGGGGCTGATGACTGTGTGCAGGCTGGCCAAGCCCCCCAGGAACGTCCCTCACCTCATTGGGTTGTGGCCAGTGTGGGTGACAGGCTGATTGGTGCTTTCAGGCTTTAAGGCTGCCCACAGCTCCCACTGACCCAATGTCCCAGCAAGGCTGGCTGGACGCAGGTTTCTGAGGTTTATCTTCTATAATTGGTGCTGTTCCTTTAAGGCCTGGGGTTTGTTTATCTTCTATAATTGATGCTGTTCCTTTAAGACCTGGGGTTTATTTATCTTCTATAACTGATGCTGTTCCTTTAAGCCGGCCTACTAACTACTAAGGAAGCCTCCTCTCTGCTTCACCTCGCAGAGTCTATAATGACACAATGTTACTTAGTGGTGAGGCTTGGGCTGCTCTTTCCTTCAGCTCCCGAGGATTCTATGATTGTTATATTGTTTCAAACGTGTGTTTCGCTAGAGCCAGTTTAAGCGGAGCGGGCACAGTTTCTCTTTCACTCCTGCCGCAATGGAAATTGCCATTTACTCAGGTCCGTGAGTGGCGGCCGCCATGTTGGCTGGGCTAATTTGCATACAGTCGCTCAGATTGGCTGGTGGGCTTGGCTTA